>PVIA01006013.1:0-104706 GCA_004024845.1 Tonatia bakeri | reverse complement strand
TGAGCTTCCTGATCACCAGTGCTTTGAACTGTGCATCTGGTAATTCGGCTATCTCTTGGTCACTTAAAAAAATTGGTTCTGGGGCTTTCAAATATGTTTGAGCCATCTTTTTTATTTTCCTTTGGTCTGGTTGCAGCTGTTTCGTAAGGGCGGCGGAGCCTTAGGTGTTCACCAGGGCGGGGCACCTCAGTCGCTGGGTTGTGACGTTTTATGTGGGGGCGGGGTCTGAGAGGGAACAAATGGCGCCTGCTCCCCTCTCTCTAGGACTTCCGTCCCCTCCACAGCCTCCCACAAGCAAATTGGGCCCTTCCTGTGCTGGCTCCCTGGCGGTGGGCTTGTGCACTTTCTCGGACTCTGTGGGTTTCCCCGAGAAGTCTCCTGTGAGGCTGAGAGAGTCTCCCAGCCTCAGTTCCCAGACGGGGCTCTTAAGCTTTGAAATGCAGAGGCTCTGCCCGTTTTTGCTTAGTTTGTGCAAACGTGTGGATGCGGACAGCTAGCTGCCTTGTGTCCCTCACTGGGTCTGCTAGTTGCACCCAGGGTCCGCCACTGGTCCGTCCACTGCCGTCTGCGCCCTGCGCGCCCACGCCTGCCAGCCAGCGTTTCTTCCCACCAGGACCCCTCGACCCCACTCCGCAGGCCTCCGACTCCGCCGCTCCTTACCGGTCTGGATGTACTGGAGCCCGACTTCTGTTCAATTAATTTCTCTCTGTTCTGGTTGATTCTTGTTTCTCAATTTTTGTTGTCTTTAGTTTTGGTTGCGCGAGGAAGCACAATGCCTCCATCTTGGCCGGAACTCCCTTCAGCTTCTTTATAATCTTATGGAACCACCATCATATGTGCGGTCTGTTGTTGACTGAAACATCGTTATGCAGTGCATGACTGTAATTGGAATCATACACAGAGTGTCACCTTTTCAGACTGGCTTCTTTCACTTAGCAATATGCATTTACGTTTCCTTCGTGTGTTTTCATGCTTGCTAGCTTATTTCTTTGCAGCATTGATTAATATGCTATTGTCTGGATGTACCACAGTTTATTTATCCACTCACCTACTGAAGGATGTCTTGGTTGCTTCAAGTTTTAGCAATTATGAACAAGTCTGCTATGAACACCTGTATGCAGGTTTTTGTACAAATATACATTTTCATCTCCTTTGGATAACTACCAAGGAGTGTTGGATTGTATGATAAGAGAATGGTTAGTTTTGAAAGAAACTGACAAACTGTCTTCCAAAATGGCTGTGCCATTTTGCATTCCCATTGCCAATAAATGGGAGTTCCTGTGGCTTCACATCTTTGTCAGCATTTGCTTTTGTTAGTGTTCCTGATTTTGGCCATTCTGGTAGGAGTGTAATGGTATTTCCTTATTGTTTTAATTTGCGTTTCCTTGATGACATATGGTGTGGAGCATCTTTTCATGTGCGTATTTGTCATCTGTATACATTCTTTGGTGAGATGTCTCATATTGTAATTTTTAACTTCTTAGGCTGACTTTTTAAAAACTGTAATTGCTAATAATCCAATTTTAGCACTTAGCCTTGCTACAGCCTCTTCTGTCTGCTAGAGAAAGAAAGGAGAATAAAGAGGAAATATTTCCTTTTTTTTCTGATGCTGTAGAAATGCAGACAAGGCTGCCACTAGCCTATATGTTTTAGTGCCGATTTTAAAAAGGCTTTCATAGCCCAATACCAGGGTACAACTTGGTGAATGGGGCATGGAGTAGAGCTCTCCTTGCCCCTCAGCTGGCCAATTTGCAAAGTGCTCAACCTGTACAACTCCACATGCTAACCCTGATATAGACACTTTCTGCATCATGAAATTGTCCTTGCAAATGTTACTTCTATTGGAGGAGTCCTATAAGTCATTCTGTATTAGTCAGGATAAGATAAACTCTGCTACTGTAACAAACCATAGAATAAACACAAAGATTTATTTCCTTCTCACATCATAATCAGAAGCAGCTCAGGGCCTTCTTCCAAGCAGTAACTCAGAGGTGCAGGCTGCCATCTGAAGTGTGGTTTCCAAGGTCATCATAGAACAGACAGAGAGAACATAGAACCAGGTATGAAGGTTAGGGCCAGGCTTAGAAGTGTCATTTGTTTTGTCCACATCCCATTGGCCAGGACACCATCACATAACCTCTACTTAACTGCAGAGGAAGTTTGGATATGTGGCCTTCTATGTGCCTAGGAAGAGAAGATAAATTGTTGGAAACCTGGCCAATTACTCCCACAATCCAGGCTCCAGAGATTGTGACCACATCCTCTGTTGCAATTTTATACTTAAAAAAAATCTGTAATTCTCCCTGGTTGTTGTGGCTCAGTGGATTAAGTGCCAGCCTGAAAACCAAAGGGTTGCTAGTTCAATTCCCAGTCAGTGCACATGCCTGGGTGGTGGGTCAGGTCCCCAGTAGGGGGCGTGCTAGAGGCAACCACACATTGATGTTTCTCTCCCTCTCTCCCTCCCTTCCCCTCTTTCTAAAAAATATATATATATATAAAATCTTTTTAAAAATCTGTAATTCTTATTTCTTGTACTAATTTGTCAGACTCAGAGTAATATCTAAATTGACACCTCTGAATCCCTAAAACTTACATATGCTCATCATTTCTTTGTTCAGACATAAGAGGATCATTGACACTTCTTTTTTAAAATTATATTGTATTGATTATGCTATTACAGTTGTTCTCACTTTTCCCTCTTTGCCCCCCTCCACCCAGCACCCTCTACTCCTTCAGGAAATTCCCATGCCATTGTTCATGTCCATAGGATATATATATATATATAATTTTTTCCCAACTACTCCATTTCCTATACTGTACTTTACATCCCCATGGCTACTCTGTAACTACCTCTTAGTACTTCTTAATCCCTTCACCACTCACCCGTTCCCCTACACACACCTCCCATCTGGCAACTATCAAAATTCTCTCTGTATCCATGATTCTGTCTGTTTTTCTTGCTTGCTTAGCTTTTTTTTTTTTAAATTCAATTGTTGATAGGTTTGTATTTTTTGCCATTTTATTGTTCATAGTTTAGATATTGTTTTTCTTAAATAAGTCCATTTAACATTTCATGTAATAATGGCTTGGTGATAAAGAACTCCTTTAGTTTTTTCTTGTCTGGGAAGCTCTTCATCTGCCCTTTGACTCTAAATGATAGCTTTGCTGGGTAGAGTAATCTTGGCTGTAGGTCCCTACTTTTCATGACTTAGAATACTTCCTGCCAATCCCTTCTATCCTGCAAAGTTTCTTCAGAGAAATTAGCTGACAGTCTTATGGGAACTCCCTGGTAAGTAACCAACTTCTTTTCTCTTGCTGCTTTTAAGATCCTCGCTTTCTGTTTAACTTTTGGCAGTTTAATCATGATGTCTCATGGAGTGGACCTGTTTGCATCCCTCTTGTTTGGGACTATTGACTCTCTGTGTTTCCTGGACTTGCATGTCTATTTCCTTCACCAAATTAGGGAAGTTTTCTTTCATTATTTTTTCAAATAGATTTCCAATTTCTTGCTCTTGTTCTTCTCCTTCTGGCACCCCTATGATGTGAATGTTGGAATACCTGAAGTTGTCCCAGAGGCTGCTTATACTACCCTCATTTTTTAAATTCTTTTGTCTTCTTCTTGTTCTGATTGGTTGTTTTTTGTTTCCTTATGTTTCATATCATCGATTCGATTCTCAGCTTCATGCACCCTACTGTTGTTTCCCTGTAAATGTTTCTTTATTTCAGTTAGTATTCTTTGTTTCTGACCGGGTCTTTTTTATGCTGCTGAGGTCCTCACTAAGTTCCTTGAGCATCCTTATAACCAGTGTTTTCAACTCTGCATCTGATAGATTGCTTATCTCCATTTAATTTAGCTCTTTTGTGTGTGTGTGTGTGTGTGTGTGTAGTTTTGATCTGTTCTTTCACTTGGGCCATGTTTTTTTTCTCCTCATTTTGGCAGCCTCCCTGTGTTTGTCTCTATATATTAGGAAAAGCTGCTTTGACTCTGTGCCTTGGTAGTGTGGCCGGATGTAGTAGGTTTCAGGGTCCAGTGACACAGCCTCCCCTATTATCCAAGCTGGGTACTTGAGGTGTTTCCTTTGTGTGGGCTGAGTACACCCACCTCTTGTAGGTGAGCCTTGGTTTCTGTTGGCAGATCAATGAGAGGGATTTACCCAGGCTAGGCAGCTGCAAGGATTGGCTGTGACCACTGACCACACAGCTCCACCCTCCATGGAGGATCAGCTGTGCAGGGGCAGTGTGGTGGTGCTCCAAGATGGTCTGTAGCTGTCCACTGGGTGCACTCACCCTGCAGTTTCCCAGGTGGTACAGGCCAAAGTCATTCCTCACCTGTGTTTTGCCCAGAGCCACCCTGCCTGAGCTATAAAGCAATCTGAGATGGCTGCTACTTGTGCTGGGATTGGAGATTCCCAGGCAAACCAAACCTGTGAATTAAGCTGACTGCTGCTAGTTGGGGCCTGGAGCTCAGTGAGGCCAGCTGTTGCTTGTTTGATAGGATTTAGGAAGTCGTGCAGCATAAGCCAAGACCAGCCATTCATACGGAAAAGCAGCTTGGGTGGGCCCATAAGTTGGGTGGGGCAGAGTCTCTGGGGATCCCCATTGTGGGTCAAACAGTGTTAGCCAGGTTGATGGAGTCTCAGATATGGCACCAGCTTGCTGGTTCTACAGGGTAAGGGTTTAGAAAAGGGACAATGGCCTTTGCTTGCCTCAATGCCAGACACTTCACTTTCTTCCTGTATACCCCTGGTACTGATGGGAGACTCAAATGTTGGAAAATTTTTATTTTCAGGTAATAACTAATAAGCTTGGTAATCAATGTATATAAAAAGATATTGTTTCAGGAACTGAAGGTATGACCTACCTTGACTCCTGGAGACCATGAGCAGTTCCACCTTTGTGCCTCAGGAGGACAGCAAGCAATCAAGATGGTATCTGAGCCATTGTACTCCAGGGTGAGATGCCTACACCCTGGATACAGATAAACCACCGGCCCAGAACACAGATAAAGAATGCTTCAGCTTTTTATCTGATTAAATTTCCCCCCAAATTCCAATTCCTTTACCTATACTTTGCTTCTCCTTATAAAAGGATCAGTTTAAAATGGAATTTAAGCTCTGATGCAGACACTGGCCCGCAGTATCTGCATCATTATGGATGAAATAAGACATTCACACAGACTACCAAGCTTGGTGGAGGAAAAAGGACAACATGGCTTTTCTCTCAAGGGGAGCAAAAGCCTTGGCCCTTGCCGTGACCGACCTTTATTGGGTTTCTCAGCACATTACATGGTGGTCCTCATTTACTATGCACATGTTCACTTTAGATGGTTACCTTTTACAGAAAACAAAGGAGCCAATGCCGCTAATAGCATCACAGAAGAGGGATATTTGCAAATGAAAAGGCAAAAGTGGTTGAACCTGTTACACTCATCCTTGGAAGGTTAGCATGGATTTTAGGAAGTTACTTTGCAGTAAATGTCCTCGATTCAGGGTGACGGAGTTTTTTAGCGAGAGCAAAACTCAAAGCGGCCTAGGCACATTGAAGGCCTGATTCCCCATGGGAGAACCTATCCGTGGGCATGGGTCCTGTGCATCTCTGAGTGGGAGCTGGGCACATGCCACACAGAACGGTCTCCTACAAAGCTCTCTTCCTTGGTGCTGCCTACAGAGGTGACAGTCATCTCTACTCAGCACCATGGATGACCTCAGACCCCTGGTTAAACCTAAGATTGTCAAAAAGAGGACCAAGAAGTTTATTTGGCACCAGTCATACCAATATGTCAAAATTAAGCAGAACTGGTGGAAACCCATAGATATTGACAATAGGATGTGCAGAAGATTCAAAGGCCAGATCTTGATGGCCAACATTGGTTATGGGAGCAACAAGAAGACAAAGCACATGCTGACCAGTGGTTTTAAAGTTCTTGGTCCACAACATCAAGGAGCTTGAAGTTCTGCTAATGTGCAACAAATCCTACTGTGCTGAGATTCTTCTCAAAACGTATTCTCAAAGAACTGCAAAGCCATTCTGGAAAGAGCAGGTCAGCTGGCCATCAGAGTCATCAGTCCCAATGCCAGGCTCCACAGTGAAGAAAATGAATAGACAGATTGTGTACACATTGTATTCATGTTAATAAAACCTCAAAATTCTTCAAAAAATAAAAATAAAATGGAATTTAAGATAGTCTGGCAGGGTACAAACCTTCCATCTTCTCAGATGGCTGGCCATCTGAATAAAGCACCCATAAAGATTCAATCGCTGTCTATCTTTATTGGGTCTGATAGGTGACAGGCAGCATGAACACTGGCTATTCCAGTTTCAGTGCCTTTCAAGCTGCTACCCTCATGCTGAAGCTCAGAGGGAGTGAGTCTAAGTAGGTGGGCACCTGTGTGGGTTAAGAGAAATTGCTTGGGGCTCCAGAAATTTCTTCCACGAGCTCAATCCCTGCTGGTTTTTACAGCCAGAAGTTGCAGGGACTTATCTTCCTGGCACTGGAACCCTGGGCTGACAGACCTGGTGTGGGGCTGGGACTCCTTGCTCCTGAGATATCGCTCCCAAATTTTATCCACCACATGTGGGTGAAGGATCAGCCCATTTCACATCTGTGCCCCTCCTACCAGACTGGATAGATGTGATTTCTTCAATTCCGTAGTTGTCAGACTTCCATTCAACTCAATTTCTGACAGTTCTGAGCCATGGTTGTTCTATATTTTAGTTGTGATTTTGATAGGGTTGTGCGAAGAGGCGAACCATGTCTGCCCATGCTGCCATCTTTGGCACCTCTTTTCCAACATTTAGATAAAAATATCTTTGAACTGGCCAGTCTTATTAGAAAAAAAGTTTCAGAGGGTCTACACCCTTTAACAACAGCTTGGCACATACCCTGGTGGCTTTCATGTGGGTTCCTGGTCATCCTCTCCCTAAATTTTCAAGCAAATCCAAGAAGATTCTACATCCACCTAAAACCCCAGCAATGTTTTTTTTGGGTCTTCTCCTCTTAGTTGGTTTCTCGTATAATTCAGGCTTCAGCTGAAGCGTCACTGTTTCATGGAAGTCTTCTCACCACATACAAATTTTCAGTGGCCATTAGTGCTGCTCACCAAATCTGCCTAGTAATCCATCTTATAGGAACAGGGTAAGAGATGCTTCTAGGCCTCCTTATGGTTCATGTTATATGAGATGTGAGCAGTAGTATTCTGAGTCACTTCCAGCTAGAGCAGTTACTTGCCAGAGCAAGATACTCTAGAATTCTCTTTCTTCCGTGCAGAACTCACATTACTTGAGAGGGAAGCTGCTCTGCCAGCTTGGGTCAAGGAGTGATCAGAGCTCCAGCTGACCCACAATAGACATGGCAGATAAGTAAAAAATAAACTTATGTTATTATAAGCCATAGATTTGGAGGATGTCTGTAGCCACAGCATTACCCATCTCACAATGACTGACATACTTCTTCTAAAACACTTGTGACTTTTGCATTTTTAATGTGTTTCTGTCACTGTTGGATTGATTTTTTTAACCCACTGGACTGAGAGCTCCACAACATCAGGGATATTTTTGTTATTGTTTCTGCCACTATATCCCCAGTTTCTGAAAGAGCCAGAACATAATAAAGGCTCAATAAATGTATGTCACTGATTGAAGGAAGAAATGAATGAACAATAATTCTTGGGGTTAGGTACAGTTTTTCCTGTTTTAAAGGAATGAAATTGAAATGCAGAATGGTTACATTGGTTCCCCAGAGTCACATGGCAATAAATGGCAGAGACTGGATCAGAACCTAGGTCTAACTGAGCCCAGAACTGACTGTAGCTAGTTTGCAGCTACCTTTCCTAGACAGCAAGGCTTGGGGTGCCAGGTGCACCTTTTCCCAAGAGTCTTCACCTCTCCCATCAGAGAATGTCTCTGTATTGGTGACACTAAGGGCTAAAGGGGTTGGGAATCCACTGGACATCTATTCTGGAATGAATGATCCACAGCTGGCTAGGCGAAACAAGGAGATTCAGAGTCAAAGGGGTGTTTGTCAGATATCTCTTTGTCCTTCATTTTACCTCTTTTAAAACAACTTCCATTAATTAGGTGCTCATCGTCTACCAGGCACTATGCCAAGAGCTTTAGGATCATGAGCCTATAGCATCTTTACTACCATCTCAAATGATTCCTGAGGGCCTGAGAGATGAGTTCACTTGCCCATGGATACAAAATTAGTGTATCAGTTCTGGCTATAAAATAAAACACACCCCAAATCAGAGATTTAAAATAGTAAGCATTGCCTTGACTGATGTGGCTTAGTGGGTTGTCATCCTGCAAACCCAAATATCACTGCTTTGATGCCCAGTCAGGGTACATGCCTGGGTTGTGGGCCAGGTCCCTGGTTGGGGGTGTGTGAGAAGCAACCAATGTTTCTCTCACACATTCGTGTTTCTCTCCTTCTCTTTTTCTCTCCCTTACCTCTCTCTATAAATAAATAAATAAATAAATAAATAAATAAATAAATAAATAAATAAATAAATAAATAAATAAATACTTTTAAAAATAAATAAATAAAAGAGTAAGAATTTATTGCTTATAAGTTTGTAGACTTATAAGCTGCATAGTTCTGGTCTCATCTGGAATCCCACATGCTTCTCTGATCAACAGTGGGCTGCATTTGGCTCTACTGATCTTGGCTGAGCTCTCTCATGTGTTTAAGTGTTGTCTGTCTGTAGGCTGGACTGGGTATCATCAGCTGGGGCAACTGGGCTCTCCTCCACTTGGTCAACCCAGGCTCACCTAAAAGGTGGTAGCAGGGGTCCAAGAAAATGAATGGAAGCTGTAAGGCCTCTTGTGGCCCAGGCTCAGAACTAGCCCATGACCAGAGATAGGGACAGGGAGGTCTTGTCTTGCTATGTGACCTGAAGTTCAAGTTTGGGAAAGCCTGTGGGTATATTGGATTAAACAAAGATGTATCAGTTATCTAATGCCACATAAGAAACCACCCCAAACTCAGGGGCTTCATACAACAATTATTTATATTTCTCTTGATCTTGTAATTTGGGAGTACAGTCTGAGCTCAGGTGAGTAGTTCTTCAAGTTCTGACTGGGCTCATTCATGATTCTGTAGTCAGCTCTGTTGGCTAGATGGCTGTGCTTCAGGGGGTTGAGCAGCTGGCTGGGAAGCCTCCAGTCTTTCATCCTCCAGCAAGTTAACTCAGACACGTTCACAAGGTTAAGGCAAAGACCCAAGGGAGCAAGCAGAAGTTGCAAGTCTTCTTAAAGCTTAAGCTTGAAACTAGCACAGCATCACTTTCACAGTGTTCTATTGGCCAAAACAAGTTACAAGTTCATCCCAGATTCAAGGGGTAGGACACAGACTCCACCTCTTGATGGAAAGAGTGGCAAAATCACATTGTAAGAATTTATACGGAGGGAATAAGGGTTCCATCCATTCTGTAATCACTTTACCAAAGACAGTAACAGAACTGGGATTCTAGCCCAAGAGGCACACTGCCCCCACATAGCCCACTCTTCTCAAGCGTTAACACTTCTGTCCCTTTCCTTGGATTTCACACCGTCTCGCATATCTTCTCTGTTATTTGGGCCCCCACTAGTCTTCTGTATTAGTCAGAACACATTTGGCTGCAGGTAATAGAAATCTAAGCAGAGTGGTTTAACCTAAGAAGGAATTTATTAGCTGCTGCAATTGAAAAGTCTAAGAGTAGGTTCTGCATCAGGTACAGTTAAATCCAGGTGCCCATAGAATATCCTCTGAGTTGTCTTTCTTCATCTTTCTACTCCACTTGTGTGTGTGTGTGTGTGTGTGTGTGTGTGTGTGTGTGTTGTCTTAATCCCCAAGCAGGAGATGAGAGCAGCCCAAGTATTATATCACAGCAGTTTAGCAGCCTCGATGGAAAGGGATCATCCTATGGTAACAACAGCAACAACAGAGAGCTCACTGTGTTCCAGGCACTGTTCTAAGCATTTAGCAGGTGTTAACTTATTTAGTTCTCACAATACCCTGAGATGTAAGTAGTCATCATCCCCATTATACAAATGAGGGAAGTGAGGCCCATAGAGGTTAAGATCTATGTCTAAGGTTACACAGGTAATAAGTGATGGGGTGGGAGTGGAACCCAACCAGGCTGGCTCCAGAGTCCTTGCTCTTAACCATGTAACTAGTTCAAACAGAAGAAAAAATAGTAATAATAGCAAAATTCTATTCAGAGAAAATACTCTCTGCCTGACGTTGTCCACAGCATTAGGATATAATAACAAGAATAGTAAAATCATACCCATTTAATCTTTCCAACAACCCTAGGCATTGTTATTATCTCCATTTTACAGATGGGAAAACTGAAGCACCGAGAGAGTTCATAAGCCCAAATGTACACGTGGGGCCGCTGGGACTTGAATCCAGACAGTGGAGCCTCTAGAGTCTGCCTCTGCTGCACCCAAGACCCCACTCCCGAGCCAGGGCTGAGGTCAGCCTCTGAGAGCTTCACGAAGTGAAGTGCAAATGGATGGAGGCCCCAGTGCAGCACAGCACTCTCACAGGCCATGCATCCACCCTCCCCCCCGCCGCCACTCTGCCACTTGGCACAGGCCCCCCAGAGCCCACTTGTGGACCAACTTACCTAACACAGTCTGGGCCCTACAGCCAAGTCCAAGAAAATGGGGCCTATAACACAAGGCAGGGCTCACCAGGGCCCAGTGTGGCACGTGTGAGCCTGTGTCAAGGAAGGAGTGGGGTGGTAGGGATGACACCTGGTGCCATAGACAACTGGGGTCACTTTGAGACAATGACCTTGACGCTTGCTAGACCTCCGAAAAACAGTCCCACCACCCCAACAGGAAGCCTGGCCAATATGCCAAGTCACATTTCATATATCTATGAGAAACTAAGACATGGCTATTTATAGCCTTTAGGTTTGTCTGCTAAGGGAGAACTGGGTAAATGTAATGGCATCACAAGAGCAGAATCCAGGTGATGCCACCTGCTCCCTAACACAGACAACAAGTGCCCCTGGCCACGTGACTCCTCAGGTTCTCATGGCAACCTGTGAGTGTGGGGAAACAGGTGCAGAGAGCCACATACAGCCGGGCTGGGGGTGTAATGCAGGTGGACTCTTAACCAACCCAGCAAACTGCCTCAGCTGCATGGCCAGGAGCTTTAAGGACAAAATTTTATTTTCAGTTATTTGCAGGAATCTTTGGAAAACTTTCATCCCCCACGCTATTTCTTTCCTCCTCACTCCCATCCTTCTTCTTTGATATAAAAGTGTTTTCCTCTTTCTTGTCTCTTTTCATTTCTTCCCCCTTCCTCTCTTCTCTTCTTCCTTTGTTTGTCTTCTTTTTTTAAAAAAAATGAAGCCATAATCATAATGCTAACAATAGCTAGCATTAGAGAGGGTCCAGGTAACTCACTCAGCCTCAGCTGACTCTAGCAAATGTCATTTTTATCCTCATCTTACAGACTTAGGTGAGTAATATACCCGCATCGGCTCCTCCAAGCTGTATCTCCTCAGTGCTTTTGGAATTAACAATGCTCTAGCCACTGATGCTCTCCTAGCACTTTCCTGACTGATGTGGTCACTGTGGCTGAAATTCAAGTGGGGCACAAAAATGAGTCAAGAAAGTGTCCACCTTTAGGGGAATCTGATGTTTGATTTAATCTTACTCTGCGGTGATCATCTGTGGCAGAAGGTTCACAGAAAAGTCCCCAATTCTATGGCCTTTCATAGTCACAGCTCTGTGCCTTAACTCCACCTTCAACCTTATTGTTGGGAGGATCAAATGAGTTGATACAGTGTAATGCTTAGAACACTGCCTGGCCCAGAGCACATGCTTCCTGAACGCTTGCTGTGGTGGTTTGGGCTGTTGCTGATCAACTGCTGCTTTAAAGAGCTGAGTAGGACATGAGACAAAGCCCTTGTGGGTGTGCCCACATAGACCGCTCCTTTTCTCCTGCTATCATGCTGGGCTTTGTCTGCAGGCTAGTTGTCCAAGCTCCAACAGCAGCCTCCAAACCTCAGTCATTAGCTGTGATTTTGTCACCCCTTCTTCCAAGATGTCATCAGTAGGGTGTGGACACTCACATGAATGAGATGTGCAGGTACTTGGGATTTTAGGAGGGGAGGCTGCCAGGTTCTTAAATTCATGACTTCCAACCTCATTTCCTGATGGCCAACATGCTAATGTTGCAACGTGCCTAGTTACCCAACTCACCCCCTCCACCACTTCCTCCCACCAGAGACAAGCAGTAGTCAGGGCTTCTGCTGTTGCTCTTCTCACACAATTTCCGCGTCTCTTACCAAGATATTTGTGCCTCTGGTTTTTGATTCACCACCGTTACCCACAAAGCCATTTGTTGTTGACTTCCTGCTACAGAAGGTGAGGATTCAATTCATACCATGACCGTTCTGAGTTAATAATACCATCCAATGGTACCTGGGCCTCAGTTTCCACAACCATAAATACGAATCATAACAGCACCTACCTCATAGGATTGTTGGAAGGACTAAATAAATTCATTCCTGTGAAGCCCTTAGAATGGGCCCTTGCCCATAAGTAAGGGTGATATGTTGGCTATTATTGTTGTTATGATGATTATCTTCATCATTTTGGGGTTTTGTATTGGTTATCTTTGTACCTTTCAATCACAGGCAGATCTAAGTTTCTTCTTCTTGTCTTTCCCCTCCCTTGGCCTGAAATGTGAGCATGGTGTCCATGAGACACTGAGGACAGCTCCTTGGATGGCACTGGAGCAGGAGAGGAGGGACAGCTGGGCTCTCACAGACAAAGAGCCAGGCTTCTGCCTGATTGCAGCCACCATTATTTTATATGTATATCTTTCAAAGCAGTGGGCCCAATTTCCTAGCTATACATAGGCTTTATTTCTTTCCCAATGTTTAATTATGAAAGGTTTCACACCTACCAAAAAGTTGAGTGAATTTTACCATAATACCCACATACTTATCATCTAGATCCTATAATTGTTAACACTTTTATGTATTTGCTTTATCATATACCTTTCAGTCCATCCTCTATTTATTCATCAATCCATAAGATTTTTTGATGAATTTTTAAATAAGCTTAAGTGAAGTATTTTAAAGTGAACATCAGTATTCTTAACCCCTAAACATTTCAGCATTTACGTCACTAACTAGACTTCAGTGTTTATAGTTCTTTATTGAGTAAAATTTGCATATGATGCTATGCACACATCTTAATGTTTGCTGAGTTTTGACTAGTGCATACACTATGGAATACAACCCTTATTAAGATGAAGAAGTTTCTCATCATTCTATAAATTCTCTTTTACCTTTTCCCATATTATACCCATCCCCACCCCACCCCCCAAAACCATCATGGTTCTGATACTTTTATACATTTACTGCTGAATTATCAGGATTGTTGACATATATGTTCTGGGAGTGGCCTTAATTAAATTTTGTGGGTTGGTGGCTGGAGTTGAAAAAAATTCATTGTTCCCCTCTACAGAATATGGGGGTCATAATCAACACTGTGATGCCAATAGTGACTGGGTCTGGAGAACATAATGGTATCTCAGTGCTGATAGCTGGGACCCTGACTGGTGAGGGAAGTGGTCTGAGTACTTAAGGGGCCTTACTGTTTAAGTTTCTGCGCCATCTTGTGTGCATTACCCACCCTGGGTGTATCACATAGAATGTTGTTAGCTGCAAGTAAGGGAAGAACAAAATCTGAGCACCTTTGAAAATAAAAGCCTTTATTATTTTATAAAACAATTAGTCTCACCAAAGTAGGAAGTTCTACAGTGGTCAATGCATCAGTTGAATGGGTATCCTCATGGACTAAGAATCGTTGGCATGTTGATACCATATGTCATCCCTCAAGGTGGCAGCAAAAGAGCTGCAACAGTTCCAGCCATCATTTTCTTTCTTTTTAAAGGTTTTGTTTATTTACTTATTTCTTTTTAAAAAGAGGGGAAGGGAGGGAGAAAGAGAGGGAGAGAAACATCAATATGTGCTTGCCTCTCACATGTGCCTAGGGGACCTGACCTGCAACCCAGGCATGTGGCCCAACTGGGAATTGAACCAGCAACCCTTTGGTTCACAGGCCAGCACTCAATCCACTGAGTCACAGCAGCCAGGGCCCAGCCATCATTTTCTATAGATGTAAAACATTACAACCTTATACTTCCTAATCCTAACTCAAACCCTACTCCCCCCCACACACACATTCTAAGTATTTAGCCTTTATAATATTGGTCTTGGTACTAACTAGTAGAATTCCTGCCCTTGGCTTTGAGGATTATAGACTCTTTTAAGTACTGGTGAAAGAAATTGCAGGAAAATAAAGGGAAAAATTAACTTTCTTTGCAACTTCAGAAAGTTACGCATCCCTCAACATCACAAAACTCCTTTTTCAAATGTTAGATAGGACAAGGGTCTCAAGGTCTGGGCAGTTCTAAATGTCATTTCTTGCCAAGTGTTAAAATATAACACAGTATTTTGCAGATGCAGCAATAAACAGGATGAGCTGACAGGAACTCAAAGGGATAACAGGAGCCAACTGCAAAGAAAAAATCAACATCTATTTGACCATATAGTGTATACAAGCAACATCTAACCCTCTCTTCAGGAAAACAGAGCTTTGGATGTGAATACCCTGTCTCCTTTACTTGCTTCAAGTAAATAAAACTACCTTGCAACAACCACATCTCGTTTTTTAATAGAGCACCCCAAGAGGCAAACCCCTTGAGTTGGGTAATGCAAATATTCTTTGTAGGCCACAGGGACTTCGGAGATGATTGGTAATTCTTGTGGAAGAAAATTTTAACCTTCCCAATCTATAATTATGATTTGTTGTCTTACTTAATAATTTATTACTCTGAGATTAATACCTAACTTGGCATATAGATTCTGAAAAGGATAAATATTTGTGAGATTTTTCTTTGTTAAACCAGCAGGTTGTTATTGCCATTCTCTCTTCTCCCTTATGGATGGAGGGGAAAACAAAATATAGTCACTGTTGTGATTATGCTTTAAAATAAGAGTTTGAGAGTCAAACTCCATGTCAGTGAATGCCTCTGCGCACTGCCACACTTTTTGTGGGAGGAAGGTAAAGGAAGATACTTTCCTCTGAATTACAGTAGTTTTCCCTTATCCATGGGGATACTTTCCAAAACCCCCAGTGGCTGCCTGAAGCTGCAGATAGTACCAAACCCTATATATACTATGTTTTTCCTATACATACACCCCTATGATAACATTTACTCAATAAATTAGGCAGACTAAGAGATTAACAGTAACAACTAATGCATTAGAACAATTATAACAATGTACTGTGATAAAAGTTAGGTGAATGTGATATCTCTATCTAACAGTATCTTACTGTATTGTACTCACCTTTCTTCTTGTCATGTGAGATGATAAAATACCTTCATGATAAGATTAACCGAGGTGAATGACAGGCATTGCAACTTACCTACAACTGACATTCTGACTCTACATAACAAGCACTTGACAGCTTCTCTCTGGCATGCCTGAAGTGCCAATATCACCCTTCCTGTGCTTTGGGACCATTATTAAGTAATGTAAGGGTGACAGGAACACTAGCACTGTGAGACTACATAGTCCATCTGATAACCAAGATGGCTACTAAGTGATAATGGGTGGGGAGTGTATACAGCCTGGATACTGTAGACCTGGGTCATCAAACTCATTTTCACCAGGGGCCACATCAGCCTCACGGTTGCCTTCAAAGGGCCAAATATAATTTCAACTCCTTAACAGTTAAGGAGTAGTTACATTTATACAGTCCTAAAATTATTTCAGCTCTTTGAAGGTAACTGCAAGGCTGATATGGCCCCCGGTGACAATGAGTTTGACACCCCTCCTCTAGACAAAGGGATGCACTAAGTCTCAGGCAGAATAGGGTGGGAAGACGGGAGATTTTATCATGTTACTCAGAACAGTGAGCAATTGAAACCTTAGAAATTGTTTATGTCTGGAATTTTCCATTTAGTATTTTTGGACTATGAGTAACTGAAACCATGAAAGCCAAATCAGCTGATAAGGGGTACTACTGTGGTTTTTAAGAGAAAAAAAAAATTTCAGCTCAGAAGCCTCCCATTAAACTCTCCCCAGAGACTTCTCCTCCTCTCCTCTTGGCCAAGGGCATATCACAACCCTTTCTAGAACCAATCATTACAAGGAGACTAGAGAACTATCGATACTGGTAACCTGGCCAGTGCCAGTAGCCTGGCCAGTGCCACATAGCCAGTGGGGAGCAGAGGGGAGGGGCCACAAGGGAAGTGCCTTGTTGCCTGGGTAACCAGGCTAGCATGGTATGTGAGGAAAGATCCCATCACCATCAAGAAAGACATGGCAGGAGTAAGTCATTATGCTGAGCATGCACAACACTAGCAAGGGTGATGGGCTAAGGGGAAAGCCCGTCCCTTCCAGTCTAGTGAAGACCTGTCAGTCAAGCCTTGGAAAAGACAGAATGGTTGAGGGAGGCAGACCCTCCTGAAGTGTGCAGAAGGGAAGTATGAGCACCCAAAGCAGCCCATAGTGGTAGCTTATATAAACCAATGGAAGGGAGAGATGTTCTCTCTTGGACTCACTACAAGGATGTGAGGGCCAGGGCTTGTGGGAATGGCTGGCCCTGGAAACTACATGATCGATGGCAGCTCTGAAAAGGAGGGAGCCTGAGGCCTGACAGTGGTGGGCAGAGAAGCTGAGCTGCTTGGAGAATGACTCAGCAGCTACCTATAATTTCTGAAGGACAGTTTTGAATGGGAAAAGGAACTCTGGGTGCTTCCTGGGACTGCTCCAGCAGAGAGTGGAGAGGTTTTCCTCTGGGGTTTCCAGAGGGGGTCCTCAAAAAATGACAGATCTTATCATGTCCATTTTTTGCCATTCATTATCCAAATGGGGCAGATGTACGGATTCTACTTAATATCCTGATAATTAATGGTGGGTGAAAAGTAGCTATTTATAAATAAGGCTAATGAAGAGGCTAAATGCCTCTACCAAGAGAATGCCAGCAGGACCCCCAACCCAGCTTGGGAAATTCCCTTGACAGAGCCCTACTGGAACCCAAATAGTGGGGACCTACCCTTCCCAGAATATTACAAAATTTACATGTTGGTAGGGCTTAAGAAAGGAGTGCTTAGGCAAAAGAGCCTGAATATGACACAGGCCATTCAACAAAAACCAAATGAAGATCCTTCTGAATTTTTAAAGATTTCATTTATTTATTTTTAGACAGAGGGGAAGGGAGGGAGAAAGAGAGGGAGAGAAACATCAATGCATGATTGCCTCTCATGTGCCCCCTATTGGGGACCTGGCCCACAACACAGGCATGTGCCCTGACTGGGAATCGAACCAGTGACCCTTTGGTTCACAGCCCAGCCCTCAATTCACTGAGCCACACCAGCCAGGGCCTCTTCTGAATTTTTAAAAAGAATCTATCAGGCCTATCGAAAGCACACTGATGCTGACCCACAGGTACTGGAAAATGTCCAATGGTAAACATGACTTTTATTGGGCAAAGTGTCCCAGGTACCAGAAGGAAACTCCAACGTTTAGATGGGGCATTAGGAATGAATCCCTCCCGGTTGGTGGACATAGTCTTTAAAGTTTACAACACCCAGGAAACAAGGAAATTGAGGCGGGCCACCATTTTCTTAGAAACAGTGTTGGGAAACCAGAAGAGATGGAACCTAAAAGGAAAAGGGAAAGACCCCTTAGGTGCCAATCAATGTGCCCATTGCAAGGAGGAGGATCACTGGAGAAGGGAATGCCTGAAATATGAAAGGAGAAACAAAGAGGATAAAAATCTTCACCAAGAAATGCTAGAAAGGAATGGGGAATTTGATGATGGATGGGGTGTGGGGGCCAAGGGTTCCCCTAGACGTCTTCCAACATATTATATTTCCTCACAGGAGTCTTGGGTACAATTGATAGTGGGGGAAAAGCTAATTAATTTCCTTATAGATATGGGAGCTATATGCTCAGTGCTAAATACAAAATTAATAAAGAAAAGTTCATCTGCAGTAATGGTTACTGAAGTAACTGGACAATGACAAAAACAGATGTTTCTTCAACCCAAGAATGCCAGCATGAGATCAAAAGCTTATACATACTTTTCTCTACATGCCAGACTGCCCCATTCCTTTGCTGGGCTGAGATTTCTTTTGTAAATTGCATGCACTAGTAACTGAAACTGAAAAGAAAGTAGCAATTATGTGTAGAAGTCCCACTGGAACATGCTATCCAGCCCCAGGCACTTCCGACTTGCCCGGGGGGACTCAGAGGTAAATTCTTCTCACCCGAGATCTATGAGCAGATCAATCAACCTGTTTGGGTCATTGGAACCCAAGATAGAGTAGTTAATATCCAACCTGTAAAAGTTAATCTAAAGAAGGGCGTGGATCACATGGACGAAACAATACCCCCTTAAAAGGAAAGCTTTCGAGGAGAGTCAACCAGTAGCCATAAATGACAATGTCCAGGACATTCATCCTGTAGTGCCCAACCCCTCAACTTTGTTAGACAACCCAAATATTACCTTAAAGACTACCACTACCTTGAACCTGACCACCCTTGCTCCTGGACTCAGAGGGAGACTCAGCCCTCCAGAATGATTGCTTAGACCAGCCACTGACAGCACCAGACTGGGAGTTATATGTAATTGGGAGCAGTTTCATGGGAAATGGCCAATGACAAGTTGGGTTTGAACTTCCTCACAGCATTCAAAGTGATAATGGACTGCAATTCAGTTCCAGAAGATTGGGCACTACAGATTCAATGGAAACTACAGGCATCTTAGAGACCCCATTCTACAGGAAAGACTGAGAAAATGGACCATATGATAAAGAAGATCCTGGCAAAAATATGCCAGGAAATGCATTTGAAAGGGGACCAGGCACTCTGTATTTCCTTGGTCTGAATGAGGGCATCATCCAGAAGTGGGCTTAAATTGAGCCCTTTTGAAATAATGTATGGGAGACCCTTCCAGATCTCTGTTTTAGGAACAGAGACCTTGATATTTAAAGTGTGAATCAAAAATCCAACAATATGTACAACATTTAGAACAAACACTGATTATTTTGCACAAGTTTGCTCATTGCAGGTTCATCTGTCCATCAGATGAGCACCTTACACCTGTTTCAGCTGGGAGACTGAGTCTTACAAAGATTGGAAGACTCGGCAGTTAGTCAAGCAATGGACCAGTCCCTATGATTTCCTGTTCACAACACACTCTTCCCCGAAGTTCATGGGAATCAATCCTTGGATCCACTGCACATGAATA
The DNA here is from genome assembly GCA_004024845.1 of Tonatia bakeri. NCBI lineage: Eukaryota > Metazoa > Chordata > Mammalia > Chiroptera > Phyllostomidae > Tonatia > Tonatia bakeri. The sequence goes on along the minus strand of PVIA01006013.1, from coordinate 85,428 downwards.
AAGCAGGTGCCACCTGGGGAGGGCTCAGACACTGATGCTGTGGTTGATCCTGAAAGGGAAAGCTGAACATGCATTCCTGAAGGAGATTTAAAATTCCTCTTTTGGAAAGAGACAGCTCAGTCCTTTCTTTCTTTTTTGCATTTCCCATGTGGTGGCTTCCTCAGCAAATTTATTCTGCTAGGGTGAAAGGGAGGTGCCACCCAAAACCTTATTCCACAATGAGGATTTAGGAAGGATTAGGAAAAAGGAGCCTGTGTTTCATGAAGTTATGGAGTGTGTTTGCGAATCTAAGGACTTCTGGCTGTCTGCTACAGACTTATAGTATAGTCTTTCCCATTGTTAAAAGGACGAGGATTGAAAGTGAGTTATGTTATGGAAGGTGTATAGAAGGTTTGTGCAAGTTGTAGAAAATTGTATAGAATGTTGTGAAATTCTGTGAAACTTAAATTTGCAAAGAAAGAAATCTGAGTTCTTGCTTATAGTTATTCTTTTCTTGCTTTCTTACCTTTTGGGGACATGGCTTGATCTTCGCTGTTTTGTACACACCAGGAATCTTCTGTCTCTGCTGCTTGGGCTTTGTGCCATTTGGACCTTGTCAGGCTCATTTGTGGTACTGGTTGATGTGAGATAGGTTTCTAAGGCTAATCCCAGTCTCTCCTTTTAGAAAATTTAGTTTGAGAGAACTTGTTTGAAACTTTGTCTTTGCTTTAGATTTTGGGGGGGGGGGTTGTTACAGTTTTGAAAGGAAATTGAAGAGTCTAAAAGTTAAAAGTTTATATTAAAGTTGGAAAGAAATTTTATGGTTTTAGTAATAGAAGGCATAAGGCATGGACATGCAATTTTGGTGGATATTGGAAGGACAAGGGCTTTTATTTTTGTTTTGTGTTTTTCTCCCTACTTGATCCCTCCAGAATTTGATATTCTTAATGAATGACTAATAACATAAAGTTTCTTCATGTGGATCAAATAAGACCAGTTTCAAATTGTGGTTTTATTAACTAAAACTTTGACTGGAATGCCATGTCTGAAGGAGGCATGCCTGGACTCTGGATGTCAACAGAAAGCCTTTAGGAGCTAAGATTGACTTTTGAAGCTAATAAAGACCCACTAGAGTAATGGCCTTGTACCTTGTTTGGTTTCATGGTTTGTGGAAGTCTTTCCAGGTGAGGAATGAAGGTTGCTTTCCTAAAAGATGACAAGGAAGAACTTTAAGACACTTTGGGAACCTCGAGGACTTGAGGGGTATAGGTAAAACCTGATGGCAGTTGTGTGGTTTGGCTCCTGTGCCCTGAGGGATGATTAAATCTCAATTAAACATTCCTTGTGTAAGTTCCAGCAAAGCATATTAAAGATCCTATGTGATTAATTGCTGTTCTTGTTGTATTTATGCAAATAATCAGGCAAAATTAAAACTGGACTAAATGCATTCTCTTTGATGATAATGAGGGTGATCTTAGGGAGAGGGATCATGTTTCAAGGCAAATCACAATGCCTAATTGTGGATAGTGGACTATAGTACAACTAACTGTCTTTAAAGTTTTGTTTTCACTTGGGAGCTGAACTGGTTTCTGTATATGTCATATAGGTCTTACCTTGGCACTTGATGACATCACCAGATATGTTCAATTTAAAGGCAAGAAGAATTTGTTAAATTTTCACTGTTTAATATTATTCCAGCAAAGGCCTTGCAACTGGACATCTCAAAAGACAATCTTGTAGACTCAGAGACTGGTTCATGATTTGTTGTGTGAATTAACGTTTGTGACCTTCCTTCGGTTTTCATAGGTGCATGCCTTCTAAACTTCTTGCCAAATTGGTCACCTCTAAAATGCAACAAGGATGGCAACTTGTCCAGCAATGCCATCCTTCGAATATCACATATGCCACTTCCCAGGGATCGCCAACTGACCTGAACTTTGCAAGATGCTTCTCCCTCACATAAAGGCTTCCTTCCATTCCAGACCACCACCCCCTCCCCTTTTTGTTAAGAATCTCTGGACCTGAGGATAGGTAAGACTACAGCTTTGCCAGCAGGAAGTAGTTACAAAAGAATGAGACCTTTGCCCATTTGCCCTTGCAAGATTACAGGTGTCCAAAGTATTGAAGTGGGTAATCGATACCAGTAACCTGGCCAGTACCCAGAGTGCCAGCAGGAGCGGAGGGGAGGGGCCACAGGGAAGCACATTGTTGCCTGGGTAACCAGGCTAGCATGGCTTGTGAAGACAAATCCCCTCACACTCTGAAAAGATGTGGCAGGAGGAAGTCATTGTATTGAACCTGTGCAAGTCTAGTTCGGGAAAAAACAGGGTTGGTTGGGAGGGCCAGACCGCCACCCCCAAAGCACATAGGAGTTTAAGCACCTGGCCTGACCCACAGAGTTAGCTTACATAAACCAAGGAAAGGGAGAGACACACTCTCTCTTAGACACACCACACAGCTGTGTGGGCCTGGGCTTGTGGGACCAGCTGGCCCGGGAAACCACGTGGCTAATGGTGGCTTTGAGAAGGAGGGAGCCTGAGGCCCAACAGTGGAAGAGAAGCTGAGATGCTTGGAGTACATCTCAGTGGCAGCCTGCAATTCCTCAAGGATGGTATTTTGAATGGGAAAAGGAACTCTGGACACAGCCTGGGACTGGTTGGGCAGAGGGTGGTGAGGTTTTTCTCTGGGTTTTCCAGAGAGGATGGGCTTTGTGGCAGGAGCTAGACGTCCTCCCAGATTGCACAGCTTTTCCTTTCTCGAGGAAACCTCTGTCTCTGGAATTTGCCCATATGAGTGGTGGCAGGCAGATGAACCTTACTTTCATTTGGTAACACTACAGCTGGCTTAGATCACTTTTCCTGAACATGTGCACAGAGCTAATAAGCAAGATAATAAAATCAGGGTTCTTCCCACAAAGAAGTAGAGAGAAGGAACATGGATTTGCTTATTCATAATGGATATGCCAGTCCTGCTGCTGGTTGCAGAGCTGCTTCTGCAGTCACCCTGCTCTAGCCTGGACCTGTATTCTGCTCTTCTGCCGTAGGTTGAAGGAAACCTTCTCAGGCTTCTCTTAGAATCAGTCTCTGGGGGCAACGGGGAAGGGAAGGAAGCATTGCTCACATCTCTTGAGGTGAAAGTACCTAAGCTTGGCTGTCTGCATATCTTTGAGGCTTTATTACCAATCAGGCCTTCTGTTGCAAGTGACTGAAAACCAAACTAGTTTAAGCATAAGGGGATTTATTGGTTCTTATAATGGAAAAGTCCTGGTGGAGTTTGGAGTTCCAGTATGGCTGAAGCTGAGTGTCCAAACACACTGAGGACTGTGCCACTTACCCTCTGTCATTTCTGCTTTCCGCAGTATTGAGTTCATTTTCAGGCAGGTTCTCTCCTCCCCCAGCAGTTAGCCTACAAGATAAGTAACCATGACCAAAAATAATTTCAGTTTTACAGTAGTTCCAGCAAAAGTCCTGCGGCTGTCTCTCCTTGGGTTTACTTGGATGACCTGCTGATTCCTGGAGCTGAAAAACGGGGTTAGCCCCATTTGAATCATGACTAAGAGAATGGAAGGATGGATCCCAAAGAAAAATAAAAAGGGGAAATAAATGGCCATCAGGTTATTCTCAGATATATAAAGAGAAAGAGAACCTTTTGGAGCACAAATCTATCCTGTTTTTTTTTTGTTTTTTTTTTTAATCACAAAAAGCATCTCAGCTGCTTAACGGGTGATAGGGGCTAAATTAGCTGGGAGTGGTCAGGAAAGGCACCTCCAGCTAGTTTAGTCAAAATTGAAAGCAGAGCCCTGAAGGATAAAAGACAGTGTTCCAAGCAGAGGGAGCTGCAAGGGCAAATTTGATGGATGAGTGGGTAACTACAGGAATGGATAAGTGGATGCCTGTAAGTGGAGATTGTAGAAAAAGCCCCATCTTCCTTCTCTCAGGACCCATGAGCCCTGGTAGAAGTTGGGGAGCTGGGATTGGACTTTGACTTTCCTGTGAAAGTGAGGAGTGCACACACGGCCGGAGACAAGGAGAAGAAGGCAGGTCTGGACTCACGTAGAGCCAGGAGAAGGGGTTAACAGCAGACCCTGCCTGGGAGACCATGGCTCACATCCCCCCCCTCCCTGGGCTCTTTGGGCGGCCTGTAAACTCCCCCCCCCCCCACGTCCAAAGCTTCCTCTCTCACCCTCCCACCTCATTTTCACTTCCTCTTTTCTGTTCTTCAAATATACCAAGCTTGTTCCCGCTTCAGGACCTTTGTGCTTGCTGTTCCCTCTGCATGGAACGTTCTTTCCCAAGAGCTGGCTCCTTCATAGCTCTCAGGTCACAGCCAAGAATCTCATCCTCAGTGCAGAACCCCCTGACCACCCCAACTGAAATTCCCACCCCACTGCTCCTGCAGCCCCTTCTCAACCATACCATCCTGCTTTACTTCCTTTCTCTGAAACTTTGATGTTTGTGAGCCTGTTGTGGTCACAGCTGTTACCCAGTGCCCAGCAATAGCATGGAGTAAGTGCTCAGAGAGTTCAAGATCCAGCAGCTCAGAGCCCTGCAGTACCAGAGACCTCATTCTGGTTATGCTGTACTTCCCATTGTAATAGTGCCCTCTCTGTGCCTCAGTTCCCTCCTCTGTTAAACGGGCATAACAACAGATACAACTTCTGAAGACAACTTCTCTACAGCACATGAAGCACAGGGAGCTTAAATTATAGTAGGTGCCCTATAAGAGTCAGCACTAAATTATCATCATCACCACTCAGGATTATTATGAAGCCTTTTGGAGGGAGTTCAGGCACAGTGGTTACCTGCATATGACTCTCTGATAAGGGAACTGAAGAGTTAAAGATTTTAGTCTTAGTTTATAAGCTTAATTGACTAATGTATGTGGAAAGCTGATGTTCTAAGAACTGGAATGCATGACCACATGACTCCAGGAGGCCAACAAGCTATTCAACCTTTGTATCCCAGGGGTTCTGAAAGTCATGGAGATGGTATCCGAGCCATTGTGTTCTGGGCGGGAACCCCTGTGATGCAGATAAAGTATTGTTGATCAACAGGTAAAGAAGTACAGTGGTACTTTGGTACTCATTGTTAATTTGACCTGGAACTCATGATGAGTGCTGAAACCAACAAGTACCAAATGATGAAACATTTTCTCTTGCTAGGTGGCATCATGACACATACAAGTTACAGCAAGTGCAACAAGTCCTGAGCAAGTGCCAAGTGCTGAATCATTTCGTTTCTCATCAAAATGCTACAATTACAGGGTTTGATGACTTCTGAAGCCAACAAGTACCGAGGTACGACTGTACTAGGAATATTGGTGGAACTGCAACTCTTATCCAATTAACCTTTTCCCAAACCCCTTATCCACCCTTTCTTCTTCTTATAAAAAGGTTGGCTTGAAAGGAGATGTTAAGATGGTTTTGAGGGTACATAGCCCACTGTCTTCTTAGATTACCAGTCATGTGAATAGAGTGCCCATAAAGATTCCATGCTCTTCTCTGTTTACTGGTCCTGGTAGTGACATCTCTAGTGTCCAGATTCTACCCATGACTGTGCTTCCTGGCTGTATGACTCTGTTCAAGTCATCTCCCTGACTAGGGCTCTCTCTCTGTAAAATGGGGCTCAACAGAGCATCACCAAGCTCCTGCACTCCGTATCTCTCTCTCTCACACACACACACACACAGCTGTGGTGCAGGTTTAATGAGCTCATGCAGATGAAAGTGCCTAGTGCAGGACTCCAGGCAACAAATGGAAATTGACGTATGATGTAATTTGCTCATCCAACTTCAATCTAGAGAAGGGATTGTGGATGAAAAGGGGCCACATTTGAAGCCTGACAAGTTCAGAGGAGACCTGCATGGCAGCCTTACAAACTCAGAGACCTAAAGTAACCACCAAGGATGGCCTGAAATGAAAGCTTGTTAACAAAAACCAGGTCATGGTGAGCAGTCATTGCCCTAGGCTAGAATGTTCCATGGCAAAAAAAAGTCAATCTTTACCTTAATTAAGCCTATCTATTGTCTTTTTGCATCTATGATAGTATACCTTTGAAATATTCAGTAACTTCCACTTTCTCCAAACAGCTGGGTGCAGAGCAAAACCCACAGATCCCCTCATCATTCTTGTTAACATGTTGAGTGTCAACTGTTAACTATCCTATGCCCACCTATGTAAAAGAAGCATGTGTCTGCCATTTTACCTTTTTATCCAATCCCAAAGGTTTCCCCACTTGGCTTTCTCCCACACCCTTATGCCTCCTCTTTTGATTGTAATGTATAAAATAAGGTGCAAAACTGTCATTTTCTCAGTCTGTTGAGGTCTTGCTTCCCAGCAATTGTCATCAGTTTGGCTCAAATAAAGCCATAAAAACTCTTACAGGTTTTTGTTACTGAACACCAAGTGTGTTCCTGCTGCCCACCGCCACCCTCTGGGCAAAATTCTAGAGGCAACAGTTTGGTGATAAAGGAAAGGAGTCTTTATTCAAAAACTACACAATTTTGGAATGACAGCTTTCCACAGTCATTAGTCACTCACAGCTTTAATCACTTAAGCCTATCAACCAAGGCTAAAATCTTTAACACCTGAGTTCTATCATTCCCCATGTTAGTTTTTAATTATCTTATTTCTATAGGATTAGTTTACAAACAAAACAACATAGGATACAAAGCTACACAATTTTGAAAGAATGTCAGGCTTCTGCCTCAGAACCATCACCTCTAGAACACTCTAAGAAGAATAACCCTGCCACCCTCTGCCAGGCCAGCCCGATCCTAGGCTGCACCTGGAGTTCCTTCCCATCCAAAATACCATACATTGCAGAATTCAGGTAGCTGCAGCACGATCATCCAGGCATCCTCCAGGAAGAAGAAAGAGAAAACCAGTATCTGCCCTCTTTTTATTTTGAATCTTCTGGACCATAATTCCTTGCACTCTGGAGACAATCAGCTTCTCAGCCAATCCCATCCTAGACTGTTTACTGTTGCCTCAGGCAACCTTCTGCTATGGCCCCTCTCTAATCATCCCCAGTGATCTGATCAGATCTCTCCCTCAGTCTGGACATTTCTTATGGTGACAGATTTCTTGGCAGGATCTGTGTCTTCACCAATGGCTTGGGCTGGGCTTTACCTTCAATCCACCCCCCACTTCTATCTCAGCTCTCTCTAGAAACAGCAAGGGACTATCCTCTATGCATCCCTTGCCCTGTATGGTGCTCCCTACCTTGTCCATTCTGTCCCATAACTCTGAAATAGGCACTTACAGCAAGGAGAGCTGGGAGTGGGGGTGGGGTAGACTGGATCAGGAATTTCCCTGTTCTTTAAGCCAGACACCTCCCTCTCTCTCTCCCTCTCTCTCCCTCTCTCTCCCTCTCTCTCTCCTCTCTCTCTCTCTCTCTCCCCACCCCCACCCCACTCTGTCTCACCATCTCTCTTTCAAAATCTCTCTCAATATCTCTTTGAGTTCAGTTGTCTTAACCTTAAAGACGCCTTGTGGATGCAAGACAGGGACTTGGGAAAACTGACTTTTTAAATTTAGACTTTAGTATTTATTTTCACAAACTGGTAAAGTGTGCAACAAAAATATGAAGTCTGATGTGGTGTTCCTGCTTTTGAAAATATTTTCAAGTAAGGACATGGAAAATAAAACAAAATTACTAAACAAAAAAGCATTGCTACCCAATAAAAAATGGGCAAAAGACCTGAAAAGACACCCCACCGAAGTAGATATATAGATGACAATAAGCATATGAAAAGATGCTCCATATCACATGTCATCAAGGAAATGCAAATTAAAACAACAAGGAGATACCACAACACACCTGTGGAATGGCCAAAATCCAAAACACCACACCATCAAATACTGGCCTGGATGTGAAGCCACAGGAACTTCCAGTCATTGCTGATGAGAATGCAAAATGGGACAGCTACATTGGAAGACAATTTGGCAGTTCATTACAAAGCTAAATATACTCTTACCATATGGTCCAGCAATTGCACTCCTTAATATTTATTCAAAGGAGATGTAAACTTATATCCACACAAAAACCTGCACACTGATGTTCATAGCAGCTTTATTCATAATTGCTAAAACTTGGAAGCAACCAAGATGCCCTTTGGTAGGTGAATGGATTGATAAACTGTGGTATATGCTATAAATATGATATTATTCAGTGTTATAAAAAGAGCTATCAAGTCATAAGAAGACTTAAATGCATATTACTAATTGAAAGAAGCCAATCTGAAAAAGCAACACATTGTATGATTCAAGCTATATGACACACTGGGAAAGGCAAAAGTAAACAAACAATAAAAAGATCAGTGGTTCCCAGGTGCATCAGGGGTGAATAGATGGAGCACCGAGGATTTTTAGGGCAGTGCAGCTACTCTGTACAATATTACTGTGATAGATACGTGTCATTACACACTTGTCTAAACCCATAGAATGTACACCACCAGGAGTGAACCCTAACATAAACTAGGGACGTTGGGGGATAATGATGTGTCCAGGTGGGTTCACCCATTGTAACGAATGAACCACTCTGGTGGTAGATGTTAAGGATGGGGGAGTTGTACCTGTGTGGGGATGGGGAATATATGAGAACTCTCTGTACTTTCCACTCAATTTCCCGATTAGTCCAAAACTGTTCTAAAAATTTAATTAATGAAAAATAAAAATCATTGCTATCAACCACAGTGGCTTTCAAAATTTCTTGACTCCAAGGAGGTCACTAATAGGACAAAAGCCACTTTCTCAGGCCCTCTTCCCCAGAGCTGGCTAGACTCCCAAGCACAACTGACCCGAATTGTTTTATGAGCCTTTATCTTCAGGACTAGAAAATTACTGGAAGCGCCCTGAAGGCTCAGGGCTCAGGGAACTTACAGAGCATTGCACACCAGGCCACACGTCACCAGACCCTGCACCCAAAGATGACATCAAACAAGCTGCAGCCTAACTGAAACACCCTGCTCTACAGCCGCCCCATTACCCAATAGAAACTCAAAACCCTAGCCCCTCAGTGCCGGTGCTGGTGCATATTGCCGCACCTAGCCCTCCCCTCCCTTGGGAAAGTGAAGTAAAACCTTTGCTCTGTGCACTTTCTTCTCTTTGTGATTCTGTCACAGCCTGCATCACCGACCCTCACAGTCACCTTACATGACAATTTAGGATGAACACGTGATCATGAAAGTTTCCCAAAACACACCTTCCTGCCACCTGAGACAAACTGTGATACTCTGAACATTTTCTTCTTGTATTTGATTTCATTAAACATAAAGTGCTTGTCGTGACCTACTACATTGATCTCATAAGTCACTAATCAGTCACAACACACTGTATGAAAAGCTCTAGTTACTCACACAAAAAAATGTTTTAATACCAGAAAAAAAGTAGGAGGCTTGTACCTATAAAATACTCATTTATACTGGATGCATTTCACTTAATGAAAGCGTCATAGTTTTGCTGTTGAAAAAAATCTATAGTAGACAGATGGAGAGTGTGACATGGATAGGCACAGATATGGAAAGCTAATTCTGTGGAACTAATTTCAATCATTCATTCACTCATCCAGCAAATATGTGTGGGCTGCTGAGGCACTGGCTGCAGTGATGAGCGGGAACCAACTCACATAAGCTGGCAAGAGCCTGTTGTTAACATTTCGGGAATTTTGGTCAAAATCACATTGGTGGCTTGAAATCAGCCATGGTGGGAGATTTACACCATGGGAATCAGCAAGTGCTGTACATCAGTGAATTCTCCCACCTCCACCCTACCCTGTAGTTGGTTGTTAAACATTCATGAGCATACTACTGATCAGCAGTGACCAACACCTGGTCCCTGCCCCACCTGAGAGAACTTACGTTCTAAAGGGGGGAGGCATAGTTTACTGAAATAACCACAAACTTAAATGTAAAGATGATAAATGCTATTAAGAAAAAGTATAGGAATCCATAATAGCATATGACATCGGGGCTCCAAAAAGGTTTCCCTCGACACAAGAAATCTAGCAGAGACTTGAATGATGAGAGGATTTAACTAGATAAAAATTGCAGGGAAGAGTATTTCAAGGAGAAGGAATAGCATGTGCCCTGTATCAGGAAAGAGAATGGTGAGTGTGAGTGATGTAGCTGGAGTAGAGAGCAAGTGAGAGAAGAACAAGAGATGGGAGGAAGGCGGCAGGTGTGGGGGCCAGCAGCCCTGCACTACCTGGTTTTCATGCCAGAGCGAGTCACACATGGCTGCTCCCATGCTGTGTGGGAGAGGTTCCTGTAAGTACCCGCTCTCACAGCTTCTCCCATCAAATTCTGAGAACTAGATGTATGTTATGAGTTGTACACTGCCGCAGAGGAAAGAAGACATCTCCATCTCTTCCTGGCATGCCTTTCATTAATGATGAAAACTTGCATTTTAAAATTCAACCTCTGGGAGGTCAGACATTGCCATAATGAGCACAAAGCATTTTGCTGAAACCTTGGAGAACGAGTTAAACTGATTTTAGTTCGAAACAGTAAAGTAAGGAGCATCTATGGTTTTTCTTTTAGCTAGCCTATGGTGAACTTTGAGGCAATGTCAAGAGGTGATTTAGTAGCTGATCGGCCCATGCCTGAAATAGATAATAAGAGAAGCCAGAATATTTAACAAGGAGCCAGGGGTTGATAATGGAGAAAAGATATGGCCCACAGGCAGCTGCTTCCAAGCATTTGCTGGCCTTGACATGAGAGATATAAAACCAGTTTACCTGTGATCATACAGGGCGGAATGAAGATGATTAGGTGGCAATTATAATGGGGAAGCTTTCAGCCCAAAGTGAAGAAAGTCTGTCTCTGAAATGACAAGAATTTGGTGGGTGTGTCAGTCAGGATGCTGCCACATAGCTGGCACTGTAACCAAATGTTCAACAGTTCATGCCAGGTTCCAGTTCTGGGTCCAAAGGAGTAAGCACCTGCCACCCTTTCTTTCTCACTGAATGCAATTATAAAATCTGGATAGAAATAAAAGAGACAAAATCTGAACAGAATATGCAGCCCAGCTATCTGAAGATCCTGAAAAGTAAATTGCAAAAGGTGGAACTCGATGTACACTGTGAGAAATACATTTCTGTTGTTCATAATCTACTCAGTCTATGGTATTTTGTTATAACAGGCAAATGGCCTAAGACATCATTCTGTATCTACTTTGCCTTTAGCAACCACCTCGTTTGGTCGGGGATATTTGGTGGAATTTGAATCAATGGTGAGTTTACCATTTTATTTTTCTCCTGTATCCTCTGACCTGATGTCAACACAGACTAAAACTCAGAAGGGAGCACTGCAGTGCAGACAGAGAAAAATCTAGGCAAAGTCTGGCTCAAGAAGCAGGAAAGGGAATTCCTAAATCTCAGAGAGAGTGGGGAAATTTTTTTTTCTCTTCCTTTTCTCTTGCAGGGAAGCCCGCAGCATCAGCCATGACAGCAATAGTGCCTGGCAGTCAGTGGGCAGAAGCCAAGACTGTGAGGTAGACAGACCTCTTATTCATTTATTGGAGCCCTGGCTCCAGAAGAGCTAGCCAAACCTTATTGTTTGTTTTTTTTCCCCCTCTCTGTTGTCTTATCTCTTGATCTTAGACCTGATACAATCATGCAAGTGGCCAGTTTATAGCTGGAGGATCCCAAAGGGGTGCTCAGAGGATCAGGAACTACCAAGAAGGCATCAGAGAGAAAAGGGCTTAGGAAAGTTACCGCATAAAGTTGTTTATATCCTTCAGGGCTCTTCTGACCTTAACACTGCAAAGACTTTGAGAACTGAGCTAACGATCAGACTTCTGCCCAGACCCAAGCCAACCACCAATTAGAAATTAGAATAGCGTTGCAAATGCTTAAAAACTGAACTGACATTGGTACCACAGATTACAGAAGGCAGGTGGGGACTTGCAGTATGAATTTACCTGAGTCAATTGGCCTCTAAGACAAAAACATCAGCAATCTTCATAGGATTTAAACAAGACTTGGAATGTCATAATATAATATCCATACTGTGCAGGAAACAGTACAAAATTACTTGGCAAATGAAGAATTCCCCAAATCTTAACTGTCATGCACAATCAATAGATTTTATTGCAACAGCACAAATGTTGGAATTATGTGAAAAAGTACTTTAAATCAGCTATTTAAAAGTGTTCAGATGAGCAATTATAAGCATTTTTGAAACAAGACAATAAAAGGTATCAGCAAAGAGATAGAATATATCAAGAAAAAAAATAAAGGGAAATTTTGCAACTGAAAAACACCATATAACCAAAATAAAAAAAAATTCATAGGATGGTCTCAGTATAAACATGATAGAAAAACGTAGTCAACTGAAAGGTACATCATCAGAAACTATCCAATCCGCCAGTCTGTACCGGAGAGAGAAACAAAATGTTAAAAAATGAATAGAGTTTAGAAACCTGTGGAATGACAGCAACAGTGTTAATTTTGTGTTCCAGAAGGCTAGGAGAGAGTGTAGTGCTGGAAACTTAAAAAAAAAAAATGTATGAAGAAATAATGGCTAAAAACTATTTAGGTTTGGGGGAAAAAAAACCAAAAACCAAAACAGTTAACTCACAGATTCAAGAACTTGAATGAATCCAAGAATAGCTTAAACCAAAAGAAATCCATGCACAGACAAATCATAATCAAACCTCCAAAACCAAAACACGGAGAAAACATCTTGGGCACCACAAGGGAAAGGGCACCACAAGGGAGCATGGAACCTCAGGAATAAAGGAAAGAAGCAGACACGATAACTGTCCTGGTAAATAGCATAGGCTGTTCTCCTGCTGAATTCTCTAAAATGTGCTTGACAGTTGAAAGAAAAACGGTAATATTGTTGATGGGATTTTCATTTAATATAAATGTGATATATAGCAATTATAACATAAAGGGGGAGAGGTAAAGGGCCATATTAGTGGTAAGATTTCAAGTAGTAAAATTGTATTTATAAATATACTGTGAAAAGTTCAGTATGCATTTTAAGTTCCTACAGTTTTACCACTAAAAATTATTCAAAGATATAGTCAAAATTTTAATAAATAACTAAAAGTGGAATACCATTCCTACTTTATTAAGTGTTTTAAAAGACTGTATTTATTTATATTTTAGAGAGAGGGAAAGGAAAGAATAAAGAGAGGAAAAGAAACATCAGTGTGTGGTTGTCCCTCGCACACCCCCAAATAGGGATCTGGCCCACAACCCAGGTATGTGTGCTGACTGGGTATCGACCTGGGGACACCTTGGTTTGCAGGCCTGTGCTCAATCCACTGAGCTACACCAGCCAGGACTAGTAGGTGGGCTTTTTTAAATCAAAAAAGAACATTGAATTTTGTCAGCGCTTTTCCTGCATCAGTAGAGATAACGGTGTTTTTTCCTTTATTTGTTTATGTGGTGTATTACATCAATTGATTTTTGTATGTCAAGCCATCATTGCATTCCAGGAATAAATTCCATTTGGTAATAATATGTAATTATTTTAACGTACCACTGAATTTGGTTTGCTAGTATTTTGTTGAGAATTTTGCATTGAAGTTCATAAGGGATATTGGTCTCTAGTTTGTTTGTTTTTTTCCTTGTAGTGTCTGTCTGGCTTTGGTATCAGGATTATGCTGGCCTCATATAATGAGTTACCTACTCTCCAATTTTTTGGTTAAGTTTGAGGACTGATCTTTTAAAAATGTTTGGTAATGTGAATGAAAAGGGAGCAACTTGGCAGATCCGACAAGTTCAATAACTGAAAGTAACCATTCAATGTTCTGACCATGAAAATTTCTCACTGAATAGGTCATGATGGGAACTCATATCCTAAGCTGTATGAAAGATTAATCTTTACCTTGAGTAAGCAGTATCCTTTTATTTGGTTTGGTTTGGTTTGGTTTGGTTTGGTTTGGTTTGGTTTTGCATCTAGAATAGCAATCTTAAAATGACAGAATGATCTCTTCTCCAGACCTCCAAAGATAAACCCTTGGTACCAGGACAAGAAAATTCCAACATTCTTCACTGTTATTTTTACCCACCTACTGCAAACTGTGTGTGTTAAATGTTAGCTTGCATCCACCAATGTAAAAAAAAAAGTATCTTTCCATTTTACTTTTTAGACAATCCTAGAAATTTCTTCACTTTAGTTTCTCCTGCTCCTTAATCTACCACCAACAGATTTCACATAACCTTCCCTACGTCTTTTTTGGTTCTAATATGTAAAATAAACTGCAGAACTGCTATTTCTCAGAGCATTTTCTCAGTCCTTTGAGATTTTACTTCTGGATCTGGCCCCCAACATTTGGCCTAAAAACTCTTTTTCACCCTTTCTTTAGATTTGGAATTTCTTTGACAACAGAAGGGTTCACCAGTGAAACCTTCAGTTCCAGATCTTTGGGGGAGGGAGGGGGGAGATTTTTGGTTACTGATTCAATCTCCATACTATTATAGGTCTATTTAGATTTTCTCTTTCTTCTCTTTCTTCATGATTTAGTCTTGTTAGATTTTGTGTTTCAAAGATTTTCCCATTTGTCCATTTTATGTAGGTGATCCAATTTGTGTATAATTGCTCACAGTACTCCTATAGTCTCTTAATTCTGTAAAATTAGTAATAATGTCTCCACTTTCATTTGACATTATTAATTTGAGTCTTCTCTTTTTTTCTTAGCTAAAGGAAATTTTATTAATCTTTTCAAAGAACTAATTTTGGGTTTCACTGATTTTTCTCTATCGTTTTTCTATTCTCTATTTTGTTAATCTCTGCTCCAATCTTTATCTTTCCTTTCTTCTACTAGCTTAGAGTTTAGTTTGTTCTTTTATTTTTTTAAGAAATGAAAATATATTTACTTTTAGAGAGAGGCAAAGGGAGTGAGAAAGAGGGGGAGAGAAACATCAATGTGTGAGAGATAAATTGACTGGTTGCCTCTCACATGCCCCCAGCTAGGGACGTGGCCCAAAACTCAGGCATGTGCCCTGACTGGGAACCAAACCAGTGACTTAGTTCACAGGCCGATGCTCAAACCACTGAGCCACACCAGCCAGGGCTGTTTTTCTCTTTATAGTACCTTAAATTGTAGAGTCAGGTTGTTGATTTGCAATCTTTCTTACTTTTAATGTAGATATTTATAGCTATAATTTTTCCTTTAGCACTACTCTTGCTGAATCTCATAAATTTTGGTATGTTGTGCTTTCATTTTCATTCATCCATAAGTATTTTATAATTTCCTTCTTATCCTTCTTTCATCATTGATTTTTAATGTGTTATTTTATTTTCACAATTTTGTGAGTTTTTTAGTTTTACTTCTGTGATTGATTTCTAACTTCATCTCATTGTGTCAGAGAAAGTACTTTGTATGTTACCTATTTAAAAATGTTTTTTCTTTTATTGATTTTAGAAAGGGGAAAGGAGGGAGAAAGAGAAGAAGAGAAAAAATGATATAAGAGGGAAACATGCATCAGTTACTTCTCCTAGGCGCCCTGACCTGGGACCGAACCTTCCACCCAGGCATATGTCCTGACTGGAATTCAAACCCATGACCTCTTGGTCTGTAGGACAATGCCCAACCAACTGAGCCATATTGGCTAGGGCTTAATATCTATTTTTTTAAAGATTGTATTTCTTTATGTTTAAAGAGAGGGGGAGAGGAGGAGAGAGGGAGAGAAACATCAATGTGTGGTTGCCTCTCGCATGCCCCCTACTGGGGACCTGGCCCACCACCCAGGCATGTGCCCTGACTGGGAATCAAACCAGTGACCTTTTGGTT
This sequence comes from Tonatia bakeri, assembly GCA_004024845.1. Taxonomy (NCBI): domain Eukaryota; kingdom Metazoa; phylum Chordata; class Mammalia; order Chiroptera; family Phyllostomidae; genus Tonatia; species Tonatia bakeri. The sequence continues at coordinate 69,701 of PVIA01006013.1, read as the reverse complement.
TGGAGGCCTGAGCTCAAGCCACTGAGCCACACCAGCCAGGGTGATATCTATTTTTTTAAAAAATATCTAATGAGCCTTAATTTGTGACCTTACAATATGATATCCTGGAAAATGTCCATGAGACATCCAGAAGAATGTGTATGCTATTGTTCTAGGGCAGCGTGTTATATATGCCTGTTAGATCTAAGGTGGTTTATCCTAAGTCCTCTTTGGCTGGTTGCTCTCTTCACTATTCAGAGAAGGTGTACTGAAGTCTCTCACTGTTGTTGTAGAACTGTTTCCTTCTACTTTCAGTACTGTCAGTTTTTGCTTCATGTATTTGCATGGTCTGTTTAGGTATGTAAAGGTTTATAATTATTGTATCTTCTTGTACTGAACCTTTTTTATTAATCTATAACATATTTCTTTGTCTCTTGTAACATGTTTTATTTAGACTCTATTTGGTCTGATATTAGTATATCCACCCCACTCTCTTTTAGTTACTATATGAATGGAATATATTTTCCCTTCACTTTAATTTCAATCTATTTGTGTCTTTGGATCTAAAATAAATCTGTTGTGGGTTGTATATGTGTTTACCCATTCTGTCAATCTCTGTCTTTTCATTGGAGCATTTAATTCATTTATATTTAAAGTAATTACTAATAAAATGAACTTAATTTTGTTATTTTCCTATTTAATTTCTAAATGTCTTATACCTCTGTAGTCTCTCATTTTCTGCATTACTATCTTATTTTGTATTCAGCTGATATTTGTGTGTGTGTGTGATTAGAGAATTTTTTTATTAATTATGCTATTACAGTTGTCCCCTTTCCCCCCTTTATTCCCCTCCACCCTGCACACCGCCTCCAACCCACATTCCCCCCTTCAGTTCATGTCCATGGGTCATACTTATAAGTTCTTTTGGCTTCTCCATTTCCTATACTATTCTTAACCACCAACTGTCTATTTTCTACCTATCATTCATGCTACTCATTCCATGTACCTTTTCCCCATTCTCCCCCTTCCACCTCTCTGTTGATAACCCTCCCTGTGATCTCCATTTCTGTGATTCTGTTCCTGTTCTATTTGTTTGCTTAGTTTGCTTTTGTTTTTGTATTTTTTTAGGTTGGGTTGTTAATAGTTGTGACTTTGTTGTCATTTTACTGTTCATTTCTTTCATCTTCTTTTTCTTAGATAAGTCCCTTTAACATTTCATATAATAAGGGCTTGGTGATGATGAACTCCTTTAACTTGACCTTCTCTGGGAAGCACTTCACCTGCCCTTCCATTCTAAATGAAAGCTTTGCTGGATAGAGCAATCTTGGATGCAGGTCCTTGCTTTTCATGACTTGGAATACTTCTTTCCAGCCTCTTCTTTCCTGCAAGGTCTCTTTTGAGAAACCACCTGACGGTCTTATGGGAACTCCTTTGGAAGTAACTGTCTCCTTTTCTCTTGCTGCTTTTAAGATTCTATCCTTATCTTTAATCTTGGGTAATGTAATTATGATGTGCCTTGCTGTGTTCCTCTTTGGGTCCAACATCTTTGGGACTCTCTGAGCTTCCTGGACTTTCTGGAAGTCTATTTTCTTTGCCAGATTAGAGAAGTTCTTCTTCATTATTTTTTCATGTAGATTTTCCATTTCTTGCTCTTCCTCTTCTCCTTCTGGCACCCCTATGATTTGGATGTTGGAACATTTAAAGTTGTCCCGGAGGTTCCTAAGCCTTTCCTCATATTTTTTAATTCTTGTTTCTTCATTCTGTTCTGGTTGAATGCTTATTTCTTCTTTCTGGTCCAAACCATTGACTTGAGTCCCAGTTTCCTTCCTGTCACTGTTGGTTCCCTGTACATTTTCCTTTATTTCACTTTTCATAGCCTTCACTTTTTCCTCTATTTTGCAACCATACTCAACCAGTTCTGTGAGCATCCTGATTACCAGTGTTTTGAACTCTGTATCTGATAGGCTGGCTCTCTCTTCAGTGCTCAGTTTTATTTTTTTGGAGCTTTACTCTGTTCTTTCATTTGGGCCATTTTTTGTCTGGGTGTGCCTGTTATGTAGAAAGGGGTGGAGCCTTAGGGATTCATCATGGTAGGACAATCCACATTGCTGCACTGTGGTGCTGTGTGCGAGGGAGGGTGCAGGAGGGAACAATGCTGCTTGTTCAGCTCTCTGCCGGCCTTCAGTCACTCCCAACCTTACCCACAAGTTAATTGGGTCCTTCTGATGCTGATTCCTGGATGGGTGGTTTTGTGTACATTCTAGGACCCCGTGGGTCTCTCCAACAAACTCTTCTATGAAGCTGGGAGTTTCTCCCACTGCCTCAACCCCCACAGGTTTTTTCAGTCTGAGATTTTGAGGCTTTATTTCCCCACGCTGGAACCCTGGGTTGCATGGTCTGCCTCACTCCCCAGCTGTTATTCCCTGTTTATCCACATGTAGACATGGTACTGCCCAGTCAGTCCACCAGCCACCTCCTTGCCACATGTTCTCACTGGCTGGTTGCCCATCTCCACCCTTCCTACCGATCTGGATGAATGTTTCTTCTTTAACTCCTTGGTTGTTCGATTTCCATATAGTTTTCTTTTCTGTCGATTCTGATTGGTTTTTGTTTTTAAATTTGTTGTCCTTGCTTTGGTTGTGCAAAGAGGCAAGTGTACTAACCTACACCTCCATCTTGGCCAGAAGTCCTCAGCTGATATTTTTTAAATAAGGAAATGTTTAAATCTCATTTCCTTATGTGTATATGCTATAGCTATTTTCTTTGTGTTTACAATGGGGATTATATTTAATATCCTAAAGTTATAACACTCTAATTTGAATTTATATAGCTTAATTTCAATAACAGAAAAACTGTTTCTTCACAGCTCTGTTCCCACCCTTTTGGTTACTGGTGGACAAAACTACATACATTGTGTGCCCCAAAACATGAAGTAATAATTATTTAAATGCATTGATCTCTATTTTTTCATTTTTTAAAGATTTTATGTATTTAGCCCTGCCTGGTGTGGCTCAGTGGATTGAGTGCTGGCCTGCGAACCAAAGGGTCTCTAGTTCGATTCCCTGTCAGGGCACATGTCTGGGTTGCAGGCCAGATCCTCAGGAGGGGTTGTACAAGAGGTAACCACACATTGGTGTTTCTCTGCTTCTCTTTCTCCCTCCTTTCCCCTCTCTCTAAAAATAAATAAATATAATATTTTTTAAATAAAAAAGTTCACTCATTTTTTTTCTTCTGTCTGCTCAAATGTGCCATTGAATCCCTCTAGTAAATTTTTCATTTCAGCTATGATACATTTTAGTTCCAGAATTTCTTTTGGGTTTCATGTCTTTATTGACATTTACATTTTGTTCATACCTAATTTTTTTACTTTCTTCACATAAACTTCTTCGAACATTTTCAGATAGTTGTTTTGACGTCTTTGTCTATTAGATATGCTACCAGGTAGTGTTCAGGTAGAGTTTCTGTTGCTTTATTTTTTCCTATGGATGAATCATGCTTTCCTGTTTCTTTCTATGCCTGGTGAATTTTTTGGTTGTTGTTGAAAATTGAATATCTGGATATAAAATATGGAAGTTCTGGAAATCAGATTTCCCCCATCCTCAAGGTTTGTTACTTTTGTTATTGTTACCAGTTATTGCTTTTTTATTGTTGTAGGCTGTCTCTTTGCCAAGGAGCACAGAGTGAATTTAAGATCTTCTGAGGTCTTTTCAGAGCCTGCCCCTTATCATGAGTATTCATAGTCACTTACTAATTTTCTCTGTATGTGCTGTTGTTTTTGAATGGCCTAGCCTTTACTATCTGGCTCCCAAAAAGAGTCTAGGGGAGAAAAAATAAAGGTGGAAAAAATGCACCAGCCCTTTAAATCTCCTAGTAGTTACTTCAGTTGGAGGGAGAGAGGCTTACAACATGAGGGAAGGTGCAAAAACATTGACTGCCTGCCTTTTTGTCTGTGACTCTGTGATCAGAAGTAGAAATCAGTGATAAGAACATAGATCCTTAATATGTGGAGGACAACATGACTTTTGCCCACCCTGGTCCTGCAGGGTATAGGAAAGCTAGTCTAGGAACACATTCAAAACTGCCTGCCACCGGGCTGGGTTGGGGGCGTGAGTAGCTGCCACTGTGCTAAGAGCCAAAGCTGACTGAAATTAACCAAAATTTATCATCCAGTCCTTGTCCTGGAAGTTGTTAGCCCTCAATAGACCCCATAATACTTTAGTAGGCTCCCCACCTATGTCACTTCTAAGAGATACTGTAAATTAGTGAATGCCAAAGGTCTCTGTGATATTGCTATTCTTAGTTCTGTGTTGGCTTCTCTAGCCACTGTAGTAACCATGCCCACCTTATCTGTGGCATATAAGTGCCACCACATCCCTACCACCCCTGGGTCTCATTGTACCTATTGCATTTAGAGATCTCTGTGTGTTGGTAGACAATCCCACTAGAATTTCTGACCTACAGAGAAGAGCCACCACAGAGCTTGTCAAGGATGCCAGGACTTCCCATCTTAAGTTTATTTCTGATAGCTATCTGATAGTTAATGATAATGATATCATTGCATCCCCTTGACCCTCCCAGTGTCTGTGAACAAGAAAGTCTTAAATGGCAAAGCTACTCAGCATTCCAATCTTCCTAAGCCTGTGGGCTTTTTCCTCAGCTTTACTGAGGTATAATTGACAAGTAAAAATAATATATAGTTAAGGTGTACAATATAATGTTTTGGTATATGCATACATTGTGAAATGATTTCCAAATCAAGCTAATTAACACAACCATCACCTCAGACAATTATCCTTCCCCCGCTGCCCCATAGTGAGAACACTTAAGATCTATGCTCTTAGCAAATTTCAGTATTACTGTAATAAATACAGTATTATTAACTATAACCGCTGTGCTGTACACTAGATCTTCAGAACTTATTCATCATGCATGACTGAAACTTTGTGCCCTTTGACCAACATCTCACCATTTTGACCACACCCTGCAGCAAGCCCCTGCAACTACCACCTACTCCCTTATTTTATGAGTTTCTCATTTTTAGCTTCCATGTATAAGTGATAGCATGCAGTATTTGTCTTTCTATGTCTGGCTTATTTTAGCACAGTGTCCTCCATGTCCTAAGCCTTCAGAGAACTTCCTGTATAGCAGGGGTCAGCACATTACCACCCACAGGCTGTGTTTGTATGGCCTACAGGCTAAAAATGGTTTTCACATTTTTAAATCAAAATAAAATAAAAAGAATAATAATATTTTTAATGTGTGAAAATGATATAAAATTCAGATTGTAGTGTTCATAAACTTTTTTTGGAACATAGTCATGTTCATTCATTTATAAATTGACTGCTTTTCTGCTCCAATGGGAGGCATGAGTGGTTGTAACTGGTACTGGCCTGTAAAACCTAGAACATTTACTATCTGGCCTTTTATTGAAAAAGTTTGCTGACACATGCTTCACAATATACCAAGAACTTCTGACATTTCAACCTAGTATAGGTCACCTTTGGGTCCATATATCAGTCAACCAGGCAAACTGTCAGAACCGTTTTTAGCTCCTCAAGTTCAAACATTGGATCCAGAGAATCTCTGCTTAGTGAGCCAATATCAAGAAATTTGACCATCAAACTTTATATTCTCCCACCAAATTCTACACCCTTAAGACCTATTTCCACACATATTTTCCAGCTTTATGTTGATAAAAATTGGCAAAGAGAAATTGGTGATTGTTTTTGGTGTTACATTGCGACTCTGTGGATCATACCTTACCCTTTGGATTCTGTTGAGATGTGGGTCTAGCTATAGGTGTTAGAAGCAAGAAGGGGCAGTAGGAATAAGTCCTGGCAAGGATCTACAGGGTCTTTCCAGGCAAGTACCTTAAGGAAGGCCATTACAGTTTCTTCACACCAAAGGAGATTAGCCTCCTCAGACAGGGTTTCAGGCTGCTTCTATTAACAAAGAAGATTCAGCAGAATTTAGGGGTTTTAGGTCCCCAGGTTTATCAGAATCTGCTCATATGTCCGCATTCCAATTTTCAGGATCCTATACCTTCCTAATCAGTATTGTAACTTGAACAAGAAAGACCCTGTGAGGTTGAAAGTTTCATTGGTGTTGTAATCCAGTACACTGCAGGGTTTGACTTGGAGTTTGGTTTGCAGAACTCTCAACCTTGCAGCCCAGGAAATGAGGGTTTCTTTCAGTGCAGTCACAGAAGCTGTCAAGCCCCTTATACAGATTTTGAGCTGGAATTTCAAGGCTCTGAGCTCGCCATTTTCTTTCCCGAAGTGTTTCACCACAGTTAGAAGCAACCAACCAACACCATTACACTCTATTTTCACTGAATTGTTCTGTGGAAGCAGAGCCTTCCCTTCTATGGGCACCTGATACAGGGAGCCCCTGGTAATGGTCTGAGTAACTGTTTTCCCACTTCAAGCTGTGACCTATCATTGTCCCCTTACCACTGAAAACAGGGTCATTAATGACTAAATGCAATTAGATCAGGGAACCAATTCCAGAAAAACTCAGAACTCATCCTTAAGATTTTATTCTTCTGGAACCACCCTGAGAACAAATTCTGTGTCAGCAAAGCACAACCACTAACACACACACACACACACACACACACTATTTGTTGCAGGGATTTGACCTTTCACAATTGTGGGAGCTAGTTAAGCTGTCTCTGTAAGTCTGTTAACTCTGTGCTTATGCTAGAATTTGAAGTCCAAAGGCAGATAGTCAGGAAGGCAAGATGATGTAAGGTTGGGAAGATCAAGAACAATCTGAAACTCACAAGTACGAGTTTAGAGTCCGAGTATGGACGAAACCCCATGTTATTCTTCTTGGCTTTGACCTTGGTGGTACAGGTGTCCTGCTGAAGCTAGGGCCCTTCGTGATGAGGCTAAGCACACAGCTGGCCCAAGAGTGGGAGAAACTGAAGCAGGATCCAGGGGGAGGTGGTGCAGCTGCAGGCCTAGTTGCTGCCTTACATGTAAGTCACAAAGGCTGCTGCTCCCACCTCTACCCAGCAAATCCCCTATGAGCACATCTCTGTGGCCCTCCCTAACCATAAGCATACACACATATAGGGAGGGGATTTCTGGAAAATGTAGTTCAACCTGGACAAGTGGACACATTACAAAGCCAACTTGGAGGATGTTCCAAATCCCGTTTAATCCCCAACAGGAGCTGAAGCATATTGATTCACCAACCTCCTTAGAAACAAACACACCTCACTGAAGCAAGCATTGGAGGTCTCTCCCAACACCCCAAGAAAAGCACAGTCTAACTTCATATGAGCAAATGGATTTCTTTCAGTTAATGTAATATAGCCTTAATTCTTCCAGAATAAGAACCTTGTCAGTGTTGTACTCAGGAGGCTGGCTGCGTTACAGGAACCACTCCATTAGCTCTTGGCAAGAAGTTTCTCCCCTGATGGAAGAGTGAAGGAGGAGGCTTCAGTTCAGTCGCTGAACAGAAAAAAGCGTCTTATGCCAGAAGGGGATTGAGCAGCAGATGACAGTCTTTGGGGAGCACTGGGGGTACTACTAGATGTCTTTCCCAAGTCTGAGATTCAGTGTTCTGCCTCCTAGAGGTCTTAACAGACTCCAGTATTGTTTCCCTTGATGGTATTCAAAATGTCCTGGACTTGGTTAAAAGATTACATTTCCCAGTTTCTTTTTGCAGATAGAGGTAGCCAATCAAAAGCAAGTGGAAGTGTTTGAGAGGGGTTCCTGGAAACTTTCTTTAAAAGGTACTGAGTCACCTAGTGGTGCCTTTCTCCCACCATCTTCTTTGCCTCTTTCTTTTTTTCCTGAAGTGTGGCATGAAGGCTGAGGCTCCTGCAGCCACTTCATGATTTTGGAATTAGAGCCACATGCTAAGGATGGCAGAGCAGTTAGTCAAAAGAAGCCTGATCCCTTATGATGTCAAGGAGCCCCTTCCCCAGCCTTGGGCTGTGCACTTCAGAGTTCTGTTATGTGAGAGAGAAATAAATCACCTTCAAGCCACTCTTGTTTCTGGCTTAAGTGTCTTGCAGTTTAATACAGTTTCTGCTTCCAGAATTCCTACTATGTGAGATTACACATGTCCTTTGTGGCGAGCTGTAGTACTACTCACCAATGTCCAGAAGATTGTAGTTTTCTGCCCTCTTAAACTCAAATATGGCCTTGTGATTTGCTGTGGGCAATGAGATGTGAGCAGAAATGATGTGTGTCCCTTTCTGGCAGAGGCTGCAAGTACCAGTGTGTGTCTCACCTCATTCTCTTTTCTTTTTGTCAGTGATAAGCAGAAATGTTTCTGATAGAGGCTTCTCCATCAGCTTAGGCTGCAACATCGCTCCCAGCCAACCCATGATGAGCATGCAGTGTGAGTGAGAAACAAACCTTTGTTGTTATAAACCACTGAGAGATTGAGGTTGCTTATTACTGTCAATTTTTAGCAGAAATGGGCTGTCTTAGTGGGAATTAGTGGCTGACAAGCTCCTTGGAAAGCCTAGTTGAGTGGGCTCTAGACTGTGACTTTGCCAACGATTCCCAGAACATGACTGCAAGGAAAACCTCATTCCTCCCGTGTCTCTCCTTCATCCTTACACATAACTGCCACACTCACAATTCTGATGGTGAATGTGTAGGGTGTTTTCTCCACACCAAGCAATTCTCTGTGATACAAGCTGAGTGACCTACAATTCAATCTGACACAAACAGAGTTAGTGCAGACCCCACAGGTTAGGGGCTCAGTCCCACAAGACTGCCCCCACCAATTCAGATGCCAATTGCTAGTAGGTCCTCAGATAACCCACAACTTCTGTCCAACTTGGCTACAGATTCGGGGCTCCCATGACTTCCCTCACCTTGGATTTGACTATTTGCTAGGACAACTCACAGAATCAGGAAAACACTTACATTTACCAGTTTATTATATAGTAACAAATATGATAAAGATACAGATGAGCAGCAAGACAAAGAGATACATAGGGGGAGGTCTAGAAGGGTCCTAAGCACAGGGGCATCTGTCCCATGCAGTTTTGGCGTGCCACCCTCCCAGTGCATGGATGTATTCACCAACCTGGACGCTCACTGAACCCCGTACTCCTGGGGTCTATGGCGGCTTCATCATGTCGACATGGTTGACCATTAACTCAACTTCCAGCCCTTCTCCCCTCACTAGATGATGGAGAAGGGGGCTGAATGGACTTCCTGGTGACCAGCCCCCATCTGGGAGCCCACTAAGCATTGCCTCATTAGAACAAATGACACTGCTATCACCCAGGAAATTCTGAAGGATTTAAGAATGCTGCATCAGGAACTGGGGCCAAAGACCAAATATTGGAACAGAAGATGCTCCTGGTGCTCTTGTGACTTCAGAAATTATGAGGGCTTTAGGAGCTGCATGCCAGGAACTGGGAACAAAAACCAGCATGTATATTTCCTATGACTTCACAATGACCAAACGGACCCATCTAAGGAGCTTCTCCCTCCTCCCCAGTTGGCAGGGCCCACTGTGCGTGGCACCTTCAGAACCCTGTTTCTGTGTCTCTGATCCAGGACCAGACGGTCTTTACCAACCAGGACAGAACTGCTTTTCTGTTTTCTACTTTGTTGTGTTTTGTATTGAAGTATACCTAATATGTATAAAGTACGCAGATCTTTTTTTTTCCTTTGTATTGAATTTATTGGGGTGAATTGGCTAATAAAATTATGTAGGTTTCAGGTGTACAATTCTATAATACCTCAAAAAATTAAAAATGGAACTGCCCTATGACCCAGGGATTCCACTTTTGGAAATATATCTGAAGAAGCCCAAAATGTTAATTCAAAAAAATATAAGCATCCCTGTGTTCACTGCAGCCTTATTTACAAAGTACACAGCTCTTTTTTTTTTTTATTTTAATGATTGTTTAAGTACATTTTTCTCCCCATTACTCCCAATCAGGCCCACCCACCCCCCTCCCATCTTCCCTCCCATTACCACCCTCCCCCTAGTTTTATCCATGCAAAGTACACAGCTCTTAAGTGTATACTTCAGTCACCTCTGAGCAATATATATATACACATCCCTGTAATCTGTACCACTGTCAGGATACACAACATTTTAATCTTTCAAGGACGTTCCCTCATGCACCTTCTCTGTCAACCCCCACCCCCATAGTAGAGAGAGTATAATAATAGAGGCAACTGTTATTCTTACCTCTATCACTGTCAATTAGTTTTGCTTATTCCAGAGCTTCATACAGGTGAAATTATACAGTCTGAGCTCTTTTATATCTGGCTCCTTTTATTCAAGATACAGCTTTTGAGATTCATTGATGTGTTGTGTGCACCAGAAGTTCCTCCTTGTTATTGCTGAGCAGCGTTCTACTGCATGCAGTGCCACAGTTGGTATCCACTCACCTATGCTGATGAACTCTGAGGGCTGCACTCAGCTTTTTTGTTTTTATAAATATTGCTGCTACAAACATTCATGTACAAGTCTTTGTGTGGACATCTGCTCTCCTTTCTCTTGGATGGATATCTATGAGTTAAATTGCTGGGTCATATGTTAAGTGCACATTTACCTTTCAAAGAAACGGATAGTTTTCTAAAGTGACTGTGTCAATTTACAGCAATGAAAATCCCACTTGCTCTGTATCCTCTTCAACACCTGGTATTGTTAGTCTTCTTAATTTTAGCAATTCTGTGTGTGTGGTAGAGTCTTGTTCTGGTTTTTATTTACTTTTTATTGATGACTAATGATATTGAGCATCTTTTCATGTGTTTATTGGCCATTTAGATATGCTTTGTGAGTCTGTGTGCATAACTGCCTCTTAATGCTCACAGGTTAGTGACTGGACACTGCAGTGGTGTGACCAAAAAACTCATCACCTTCATAAATATACTGTCAAGCAGAAAATAGCCAGTTAGGCAGAAAGATACTGTCTTTTGGCCTTCTAAATCTCATAGAGGGATCTCTACTTAGCAGAGGCGAATCTGCATCTAGAACTCCATCTTAGGGGCATCACGGAAACAATAGGATTAGCTTTCTTACCTCTACCCCATGGGAGATGGGGTGAGGGCTGAATGGAAGCAGAGTGCCAACCCGCCAGTGATCCATGCAGTGGGTCAGCATTGCCCTTCCCCTGCCCTGGAGGCGGTCGGGTATTCCCCTGAGCTGGCGAACCCCCCAGTCCAGGCTGTGCTGCAGTGGCGGCACATAAGATGTTTTGGGGCCCCAATAATTCACTGACTCGCACTGAATCCCTCATGAGAGAGTATATAAACAAACAAGAATAATAAATGTATTTAAATGTATTCATAAAAATAAATGTATTTAAGTTAATAACGGAGTTGATTAATTAAAAGTAATAATAATAATACAGGTAGAATGAAATCCCTCATGAGAGAGTATATCACTTTTGAATATCTTTTAATCCATCAAATGACATGAAGAAGGGAGGCTCTGTGTAGTAAAAATTGACTTACCCCAAAAAGATCTGGCTTTTGCCCTTAGCTCCTGAAAGTAAGGCCCTGGAATGTCCTGTCTCTGAAGAGTGTCTTTCTTTACCTGGGGGACTTGGGCCCTCCCAAATAGTTTCTAACCGTGGGACTGATGGTGGGGTCTTTGGGCCACAGGTACCAGCTCAACCTCCGAAGGGGCTGAAAAGTAAGGTGCCCATGTGGGTGCTCAGTGATGTCTTTGTGCCTGACTCCTGTAACAGCTCTGGGCACCAAGGTTTGCAGGAGCTTATCTAGTTGGCTATTCCTGCATGTTGTCACACATTGTTGCCAGAGGTAGCACTGTCCACAGATCCACTGGGAGAAGACAATTGGAAGCTTTGTGTTTGGAACTTTCCTGGACTCTGCCCACATGTCTTTTTTCTTGGCTAATTCTAATCTGGTTCTTTTCACTGTAATAAACTCTAACCTGAATATATTGGCTTTCCATTTGTTCTATGAGTTCTGAGTCCTTCCAGTGAATTATTTAACATCAGGGTGGCCTTGGACACAAACTCGCAGTTGGTGGCACAAGTGAGAGTGGTCTTGGGCCTTCCGAACTCTGCAATGTCTTCGGGCGGACAATCGCTGGTCCCTCCAGCAGAGCAGGCAGACTCTGCTCTCCCACTCAGCCCTCAGCCAACACTGCAGTTTCCAGCTAGAATGCAGTTAATCCTTTTTCTTGTTTGTTTTTATTGGGTTTATCTTTTTTCTTTAAAGATTTTATTTATTTTTAGAGAGAGGGGAAGGGAGGGATAGAGGGAGGGAGAGAAACAGCAGTGTGTGGCTGCCTCTTGTGAGCCCCCCACTGGGGACCTGGCCCACAACCCAGGCCTGTGTCCTGACTGGGAACCAAACCGGCAACCCTTTGGTTTGTAGGCTGGCACTCAGTCCACTGAGCCACACCAGCCAGGGCTTATTGGGTTTATCTTAATGTCTATCTTCTATTTATATCAAGCAGTACTGGTTTATCATATGATTGTAACTTTTAAAACAAGTATATTTAAGTTTAAAGTGAATTGACCTTATATATGTGTGTGTGTATATATGTAATATATACTATTATATACATAAGAAAGAAATTCCCTCCTGATTATTTAGGCATCTGTTCTGATTAGTAGGTGGTGGGTGCTAGCCAAAAATATTTTTAGTATTCTCCCTACATGCACATGTGTGTCACATACTATATATCATGTATGTGTTATATATTATTCATAATTTATATATATAATACAGACTATATGCCACATATTTACAATACATACTACATACAATAAATGTATTTGTTTTCATTGGATTTATCTTTCTGGGTATGTTTTATTTGTATGAAGCAGTGCAGATTTTTCCATACATGATAATGTCTTTTAAAATAAATGTATTTAAGTTAATAAGGGAGTTGATTTATTAAAAGAAAAGTAATAATAATAATACAGGTAGAATGAAATTCTGGCAAAAAATTGAGAGGAGGAAATATATATATATTTATTTATACCGTTTGATACACTGATATTTTCTTTTGTATTTATTACTTCTCTTTTTCTTTTTCTGATGCCCGCTCATAGCCCACTAAACTGATTTTGTAATCCACGAATGGGCTGTGACCTGAAGTTTGTGAAATGTTGTTACACAAGCCCCTGTGAACAGGACCTTGTCTCTTTACATTGGCACGATGACCCTTTAGCCTGGGTAGAGGCCTCTGCCCCAAGCCTGTGACTCAGAGGGCCCACTCTGGCCTCCTCTGGTTGAGCCCCTCCTCAGAGGTTGCAGAACCCAAGTGCCTTCAAGAAGTGCCCACTGAAGTCTGTGCTCTTCTTAACTGTCCTCTGGGAAACTGGGACCCAGGATTCCCCAACCAAGCTGCTCTGAGCCCACTGCAGAGCCATGTGGTCTTCTTGGTGGGTGGGCATTCCCTTAAATCAAGAGGCAGCCTAATCAGTGAGTTAGTGGTGTGGATAAAGGCTGGGAGTGGATAAACTCATGTGTGTGCATGTTGGAGGGATTTGGGGTGTCAAGGAAAGGGGTCCGCCATGGGTGCGGGACCTCCCTTGTGCTTGCTGTCCAATGTGAGGCGTGAGCTGATATTGGACACCAGCCTCTGTGCCTATGGCAACAGGTGCCTCAAGTTGCCACAGGCAAAATCCAGCACTGACCAGGGTCCCTGCAGCCCTTCCCCCAATCCCTCCCATTTCACCCCAGGCCAGCTGCATTCACTGTATCTCTTGCCTTGGTTTTAGATGTGTGACCCTCTCACTTCAGTTCTCCAGGACCCTCTACCCAGCCTCAAACACTTTCTTCCACCCTCACTCAGGCATGAATGATCACAGATCATGAGACAAAGATTACAGTGCTTTACTTATTTGCTGAACAGAATGGTCAATGTGGTAGGACAACGCCTGGGGAGCTATTCAGCCTTCAGCGCAGGCAGAGTTGGGAAGGTAGGGGCTCAGGCCATCAGCCCCGGCTTTGGCTCCACCTGTGTCTTCCCTCTCAGGCTGGGCTTTAGTGAGTATTCTGTAGGCTCTGAGAGGCGATGGAGGAGGTGGGCATGGTGAGCTGGAGGTGGCTTGATCTCTGGTGCCCATCAGGTCATTGGTCCCCGCTTCTGATGGGCTCACCTGTTATGATTCCTGCATAATCGGGGCAACTGCCTACACTTGCCACCTGTGGATGAAGGAAATGATCCCATCATGAACTGGAAGATATTGATTTCGTCAATAGCACCAACACAACACGGAGCAGGGGATGAGAAGCAGATAGAAGAGCCAGTGCAGGGCCCATGGAAGGACCTTCCCCCATACACAGAGGAGCACTTTGGAAACATTCCTAACTTGTGAATTATGTATTCATACCACAAATGTTTATTGTGTGCCTACTATGTGCCAGACACTGGTCTAGGTACTGCAGACACAGCCAAGAACAACAGTTACTAAAAGCCTTGCTCTAATAGAGCTGACTTTCTAGCAGGGGACACCAGCAATGAAATAAATAAGTCAACTGTACAGATGGTCATAAGTCAGACGGTGGTGGCACTAGGAAGGAAAAAAACAGGAGGGAGGCAGAAGACCTGGAAGAGGTGGGGGGGGGGCACTTGGACATCTGGAGGAAGGGTATTCTAAGCAGAGTAAACAGTCAGTGCAAAGGTCCTGGGGTAGGAAGGGACAAGTGGGCAGGGAGGCCAGGAGACAGGACTACAGTGAATGAGAAGGGATTTTAGAAGATGAAGGGTACTCCTGGTAAGCATCCTTGTTTCCCTGATCCCTGGCCCTTCCTGGCCTCTTCCCATAGTTATTGTCACATGCTCACCTCAATACTGCATCTAGCGCCCCTGCCTCTACCTGTTTGGTTTTTTAAAATCATCTTTCTCATCCTCAGGAATCAGTTCCGATTTTACCTCTTTAGAGGAAGCGCCTCTCCCTGCCCCTCAGTCATGTCATGTGGCTTCATTTTCCTCATGGTTACTTTATTATCTTTCTCTATATCCACTCTGCTCATTAGTGCATTTCCTGCTTGCTGTCATCCCCCTTCCAGACGTGAGCTCCCCGAGGGTGGGACCAGCATCATAGCTCAGGTTGGGTACAGACTAGGTACCCACAAATACTTGTCTTTGGAACAATTTATAGCCCCAAAACTAACACTCAGGCTCTGTCCTCACACAGACCTGAGTCCACTCCTTTCTTGATTCTTAATGTGCTATGTGACCTTGGGAAGACCCCTCAGCTCTCTGAGCCTTACTCTTCCTACAGGGGAGAGAATAGGGCCAGACACAAAGTCGGATCAGTAAATACATGTTGCTTGACCCCTGATTCAATGAGGTTCAAGCACGTATTAACAATCTCTTTTTATTATTGTCAGTGTTCTGCCTCCCACCTTAAGACTGAAAAGATGTGGCTGTGCCCATTTTCCAGATGGGGAAGTTGGACAAGAGAGGTATCGAAAGTTGGTATAGGTTACACAGCTTAACTGAGAGCTTGCAAACTGGTGGCCTCCGTGTTTTATTTAGTGTGCAGCATTTTAAAACCTTTTTAGAAAATTAGTTTCTCTGCTTGTGAGTCTCCCTCTGCTCCCTTCCTGATGTGCTGCTGGGTTTTGGGAAGCTGACCTGAGAGGCTACAGTCCCAGTCCCTTGCCCTCTACTTGAGCATTGGCTGGGAGGCACCAGCAAGAGAAAGGAGGGAAGGAGGGGAGAGGTTTATTACCTGTTCAGTCCCCTCCACCCTGTGTCCTCCTAGCTGGGTTGCAATGACGCAGTGGCTGCAAACCTCTCTGACAGTTCCATCTTTTACCATGTCCCAGCACAGCCATTAACTCCCCTGCCACTAGTCCTGGAGGCTGCACCATCCTGTTATCCTGCTGCCACCATGTGAACCAGCCCAAGCCAATGAGGAGAAGAACTAGGTGCCTGACTGGCAGCTGACCTCAGATGTGTGAATAAATCCAGCTGCGACCAGAAGAACCACCCATCTGAACCCAGCCTGTATTTCTAAACTGCTGAGCTGAGGGCTAGGTAAATGGTTGCCATTTTAAGCCACTGAATTCTGTGGTGGTTTGTATGCTATGAAACTAAGGGGCATGTCTCATTTAAAATCACCTTACACAGGGGTCTCCATGAAACTATCCTCTCTCCCCAGGTCAGAATGTACGTACGCTAAGGCTTCCTCCCTCCCAATCTCGGTGCCCCTCCTGCCCAATGCCCACTCTCACTGGTGAGGATGGCGATGCCTGTGATGAACAGCACAGCTGCAACCAACAGCCCGTGTTTCCGGAGAGTGACCTCGTCTGCAGAAAGGAAAATGGAAAGGCATGTTGAGAAGGCCTTCACCCTTCCTCCCCCGCTCCTCCATGGGTAACTTACCATAGGAGAAGGGGTCATCCTCACTCGAACCTATAGGAGACAGACAGGGAGCAAGTCAAAGTTCAGCAAAGGTTTGTGGAGTGAATCAGTGAATGACAGGGTCAGGGAGAGGGGACAGCTGTGTCTCAGCATTGCTGCACCTAGAGGAAAACCCGAAGTCCTCATGTGGCACACAATCTGGCTCAATCACCTGTGACCTGCCAGACCATTCTCAGCCCAGGACCTTGGCACTGGCTGCTTCCTCCGCCCAGAGCCCTTCCCCAGATATCTTCATGGCTTCCCCTTCAGCCCCTCCTCAGAGAGGTCTTCCTGGCCCTTTACACGAATACTGCCCAGTCACTCTCTCAGCTCAGCCCTGTTATATTTTTCTTGATAGAACTTTAAAACCACATGACATATAATCAACATGGTTATTATTGTTTCTCTCCCTGCACTGGAATGTCTGCTCCCTGAGGACAGACATTTTTGCTGTCTCACTTACTGCTGTGAGCCTGGCACATAGAACAGTGCCTGGCACATAGGTGGGTGCTCAATAAATACCGAATGAATGAATGAATGAATGAATGAATGAATGAGTGAGTGAGTGAGACACATGGGCATATCATTTCCACCTGTTCATTGGGGTTGGCTGGTCAGGACGTGGAAGATAGAACCACAAAGAGAACAATCATGGTGTCTCTAGAAACAGCTCCTGGTTGACCCCCAAGATGATCTCAGACGCACAACTCCAGAAGAGAGCAGAAGAACCAGCCAGCTGAGCCCAGACCTCCAAATTGCAGACTCAAGTTTAGCCCTCAAGAACTAAACAAATGGTTCTCATTTTGAGTCACTGAGTTTTGGAATGGTTTGCGTGTAGCATTCATTTATGTATTCATTTATCTATTCAGATATTTATTGCATGTCTACCCTCTGCAGAGTGACCACCCTCTGCCAGCCTTAAAGTTATATATTCACCAAACATATGTTTACTGAGGACTATTCTGTGCTGGGCAGTATTCCAGGTGCTAGAAACACACAGTGAGCTAGAAATAGCTTGTTTCCAATCTAGAGAGTTACTGACCAGTTGTCCCGAGGGAAGGGTCTGTCATGAAGTCCTGGTCTGGAGACTGCTTGGAGGGTGTGATGCCTTTAATGGGATCATCAGGGTAAGTGGCTGGAGATGGTTGAGGGCAGCAGTAGGCCATGGAGGGAAACAAGGGGCATCAGTTAAGGTCTGTATTTGTGAGAAACCCCTCTCCCGCATCTACACATTCAGTGGGTGGGAACAGGTGTCCCCCACTCTAAACCCTGAAGCCAGTAAGGAATGGCAGGAATGGATATATTGAAATAAGCCCACACCCCTTGGTTGAAACCAGTTGCCTCAACCTCCTGACCCCTCTCCTAGGATGCTGTGGACTGACCCATAGTCCAGGAAGTAAAGGATGACATCTGCCATAGCCAGGCTGGGTGCCTCCAGGATCCTGGCCCTGTCACAGAGCATATAGGCACTTCTTATAAAACATTCTGAATATCACCTCTGCTCCCAGGCCAAAAATATCAGAGGGTTCCTCTCTCTAAAATAAATCAATACCCCCTAAGGCCTGCCCCTCTGGCACTGAGAAGTGCCCTCAGTGCAGTGGCTGTTGCTATCTGATAGCCTATCTCAGCACCTCACCTTCAAAACATGAACCATTGGCCAAGGATTCTGACATGTTCAGGAAAGCCTTTCCCAGAGGTAGGCAAGATCCACAGCAGAAACAGAGGCAGGACTACAGAAAATGTAGGGGATAGCCTGGGCAGCATGTGGTGCTCAGACACCCCAGCACTGAAGAGCCTGGGCTCAAATTCTAGTTCTGCCCTCTAGGGCTGTGGCCTAGGGCCAGCAGAGTAACCTCTTAGACCTCAGCTTCTTTCCTGCAAAATGGTGTTAAGATAGTTCCCACCACACAGGGTGGTTGTGAGCGTTGAGTGAATACACGAAAGATTAGCACAGTGTCCAGCACCAAGCAAAATCTCAGCTAATGTTGGCTGTTATTATCTACTTGGCAGCCACTCCTCCATTCTTTCAGGAACAGCTTTCCCTTTCTTGAGTTGGTGGGGGACAGAGAGCTGGGGGTGCAGCTCCAGCTTCCCTAGTCTATCTTGTTCTCCTACTGTAACGCAGACCACAAGAGGAAGCATGTGACCCAGTCTCACCTTTCCCTGGGACCTTGCAAACTCCAAGCAGGGATTCTGAGTGGAAGCTAAGTGAAGCTTGGGAAGCTCTAGCCAGCAGATGATAGGAGCCATTTCCTCACAAGGTGGAAGACAAGATCCAGCGTAAGAGAGAGAAAGATGGAGGGAGAGAGGTGCTGGGGGCTTTCGCACTCAGGCTCTGGGCCACTCTGAGGCTCAGCAAGGCTTTTACAATTTGGCTCCATGACCTGTCAGCCCAGCTGAATTCCGGTTGCATAGAACAAGGAGTATGGAATAACACATAGTAGGTCACATCAGCAAGGACTTGGAGCAAGTAAATCAGACATTTGAAGGTATTTTCTCAATTGGGAATTGTGGACAGAGTCGCCCACCCCCACCCCCACTTGGGGAAGTCCCCAGGACCCTTTATTTCCATCTGTCATAAAATTGTTTCAGTAGACAGATTATGTCAGAATGAGGTCTTTTACTGCAATCACTGGAAAATGGTAACAATTATAAAAATTGCCATAGGGGAATGACATGACCTCAGAGGTGGTGCTCCTATGCAGTGCCCAGACTGCACACTGTGGCTGTATCTCAGCCTATGAGTGGCTCAAGCTGCAGTACTTTCCAGCAGGGGCTGCTCCTCAAATACGGAGCATCACACAGACATTAGAAGACACCTTCATCTAAGCTCAGCCCCCTTTCCCACACCTCTGATAACATTATCTACTCACTGGTATTAAGGAGAATCACCTCTTCCCTGACTCTCAGTGCGTGAAGTTCAGACAGGGCTGAGAGGTTTTCCAGCTTCAGGGTGGGGGGAAGAGACTCAGACCTCACCAGTCAGAGTAGTCAATTCCCCAGGTCGCCATTGGTCAGACATGGGCACATGACCCCAACCCGGCCAAAGAAAGTCAATTGATGCAGATGATGAGAAAGATTTCTGGCTCTAGCTGATGAGTTTGTGACCCAAACTTAGAACTCCAGGACCATCTTTGCCACCAAGATGGGAAAAGCCACTTGAAAATGAAGACCACGGGGAGAAGGAGCAAGTTTGTCATGATGACTTGAGCTCCTTGATCCAGCCATGCCTGAAGTTGATCACTCTGGATTTTACAGAACATGTACAGCCAATAAGACTTTCTTTAAGTTGGGTTTTCTGTATTTTGCCATTGAAAAGCTCCTGCTCTAACATGAAGACGGAAACATCTGCAGCCACATTTCTAGGTACCAGCCCCGTGAAGGAACCTGAACAAGAGAGGGTCCTGAGTCTATCAGGTTTGGAAAATGTTGTAAACTAGATTCCCCTCTTGGGGACACTTGCTGCAAATAAACTTTATTAAGACTCTGATAAATCTCACCAGAAGAAACATGTCTAACTTTATCTCAGAGTTTCACAAACACCTTTGGCTGCAAACCAAAAAAAAATTTTTTTGGAAGATGTATTAACAATTCCCCAAACGGGTGCTCTGAGAAACGTCCTTAGGGGAATGCTGACCTAGATAGAGAATTAAACAAAGCTTGCATGTTGCTGTTCTACTGCCAGGCTCTACCTTCCGTCCCTGGAGTTGTGGTTAGAAGCACATCCACTCCTGTCAGGTGCTGTGTCTGGGTCTCCGTCTGGGTTGCTGTTACTTCTGCTGAGGTCAGAGGAGCAGGGAGGGGAGGATAACAAACAAGTGAATCAGCGACACACAGATCCACAGAACAGCAAGGGGCCCTCTCCCCCGGATCCCACTGGTACAACTCAGAGATGTTCATTAGCCAAGTGGTATTGTGGGAGTGGGTGAGAGACTCACATACTGCTGGTGGCAGGGGCACATTGGTGCAGCTTTGAAAACAAATGTTAGTGTTCATGTCCTTGACCCCATAGTGCTGTGGACAAAAGCAGGGCTCTAGAGTCAGGTTCTTGGCCCCTGATCCCAGCCATGTCACTGACATGCTGTGACACCTTAGGCAAGTTACTGTAAGGTGGGGGTAATGGTCATTTCTACCTCAGAGGGTTTGTGTGAGGACTGAATGAGTGATCAAGGGTAAAATATTTGGAGCCAAAGTGGTATAAGCAACCAAGGTGCTCATCAAGATACACACAGCTTCATTAACTGTGCGTGGGCACCCTGTGGAGAACACAGCACTGAAAAAAACCAAGATCAATGTCTCTGCGGGAATGTGGGAGAGCCTCCATACATTATTTCATTGGGTGGCAGGAAGCCAGCTGCAGAATGGCAATCATTTAATATCCTTAAGCTCACACGAATACACCTCCCAATCAGCATAGTTTTCTCAGGTCACACACACATGGTGCAGTCTCATTGGGGAACTACCCCCAACCCATTGCTAATAGTGGCAGCCTCCCAGAGATGGGGGACAGAACAAGGATGAGGAATGAACAAAGGGATTTTGTCTTGCCTACCACATTTTTATTATTTATGAGGAGAATGTGTTTATGTACTACTACATCATTAAACATTAATGGAAAAAATTGAGGAGCACTTTTTGAATTATATTAGAATATAAGAAGTTAAAAAGTGACTGGAAAATTCAAAAAAGGAAAAGTAAAGAAATTAAAGTAAGCAGTACATGGAGTTGGCCTGTGAGAAATTTGTGGGGTGTTTGCAAAGCTGTATTCCTTGACCTGGTGGTGATTATACAGGGGTTCAATTCAGAATAATTTGCTAAGTTGTACATTTATGGTTTTTGTACCATTCTGCATGCATGGTGTTTTTCACAATTCCAAATGATTTTTTTAAAGAAGTGAGTGGAGTTGGCTGTTCCACCACAAATTAAACCAGGGGATTCAGAGCTGGGGGGCTGAGATGGGCAACCAAAATCCCAGGGTGTCAGAGGAAAAGGGAAAGCAATGTCTGCCCCAGGCCCACCTGCCCCCACACCGCTGCCTCACTTACCACTAGCCTGCAGGGTTGACATCTGGAGTTCTGGCTGAACTGTATCTGAAGTCCAGAAACAGGGAGAGAAGAGAGAAAATACATGAATAAGGTCCATGAATGGTGGGCAGTATGAGGGTATTTCCATAGCAACTCAATTTCGATGTAATGGAAATGAGCTAATTAACCCAGCCACTTCCTCGTTGCCTACATGCAATGCTAGCGTCTCCCCTGCCTCAGGCCCTGCCCTCCCACATTGGATACTGAGGTGGATACTGAGATGCCCATTCATCTTCTCAGTATCCACCTACCCCCGGTAAGAGGCCCAGAACTTCCTTTGGGGACCCATCCTTTACTGACACTTGGTCTTCTTAGTTCATTGGGGCTGGCTCCAGCTCTGCTGAAGGTTGAACATGAGACCCAGACCTGGCTAATCAGTTTTCTGTGCCTGTGGCCACAATGATAAGCTTACTGATGGGCATAAGCTCACTGGTGGGCATGCGACCTGAGCCTGGTCAATGACACTCAGTCCTGGGACATTTACTGGATTGAGGAAGTGGAAATTCTCTTTCCTTTAGATTCTTAGCAGGGAATGAAAGCCCCAGGTACCTAGATGCCATCTTGGTGCTATAAGAAGAGAGTCTGCCTGAGAATGAAGCCCACACAGAGAAAACAGAACCAAGAGATGAGAAGAGGTTCCTGACAGCATCATCTAAGAACCTAGATCAAGCCATGCCTGAAGATCTATCCCTGAACTTTCAGTTATACAAATTTAAAAATTTCTGTTTGGTCCAGATTGAGATTTTTGTTGCCATTGTTAGCTGCAAGACCGAAACTTACCAGACCTGTCCCTCTTTCCTCACCTGGAGTTTGAGACACGGCATGAATGTTCTCAGTGGTTGTGACTGCTAGAGAAATGGATGTGGCCTCTTCCAATGTCTGTCCTGAGAAATCAAGAATGAGAAGCCAGGGAAGAGCCTTTGA
This sequence comes from Tonatia bakeri, assembly GCA_004024845.1. Lineage (NCBI taxonomy): Eukaryota > Metazoa > Chordata > Mammalia > Chiroptera > Phyllostomidae > Tonatia > Tonatia bakeri. The sequence continues at coordinate 47,382 of PVIA01006013.1, read as the reverse complement.
TCCCCCTCTCATCAATCTGCATCCTTGCCCTCCCTTCTGAAACCTTGGGTGGTAATTCGAGAGGTCCTTCTGCTGGTGGAACAGCACACAGCTGTTTGATTGATCAGATTTGTTGGTTTCAATCCATGATCCTGGAATTGTTTTAAGAAATGCTAACGTCCCAGTACCCTTCCTCCAGCCACCTTTCCTTGCCCATTCTCGTGGGATGGGAGATGGTTTAGCCCAGGTGCCAGAGTCAGCCAGGGCCCTGATCTCAAATTCTGTTCCCAACGCCTTCCTTGCTGTATGACCTAGAGCAAATAAACACCCTCTTCTGAGCCTCAGTTGCCTCACTGCAAAGTGAGGATAATTGAACCTACTTCTGAGGGCTGTAGAGAGGGTGAAATGAGATGAAGGGGGACGAGTCTCCTCCACAGCTTAACGTGTAGTCTGTGCTGGATACAGCCACTGCCTCGCCTGGCCCTGGCCCAGCCTCCATCCTCTCCCTCCTGGACACCACAACCATCTCCTCCCTGGTCTCCTGCTGCTGTCCTGCCCCTGCAGTCTGCTCCCCACACACAGCAGAGGAGTAAGCCGGTGAGCACCTGAGACAGACTGTGGCCTGGCTGGCTCAGAGCCTCCCCTGGCTGTACCTTTCACTTGGTAAAAGCCAAAGTCCTCACCCTGTTTGTAAGTCCCCCCTCCATCTGGACCCCTGTCACCTCTCTGGCCTCTCTTTTGCCCACCCTACCCCTTGTTCCCCTCAAGCAAACCACCTGGCATGCCTGCTGGTCCTTACATTCACCAGACTCAGGCATTCCCCGGGTACCTGCTTCGCTCATTCCCTCATCTCCTTCAAGTGTCTGCCTACATGTCACCTCCCAGCGAGGTCTTCTCTGACCACCTTATTTAAACAATCCTCACTCCTCTCCTCTATTTATCTCCATAACACATATCACCATCTAGCAGTCTATATAATTTACTGATGGGTTATTTATTTTCTCTCGTTCCGAAATAGAATGTGAGCTCCTATTTTTAAACATCGCTGTTTTCACAGTGTATGAAATCAGATCTGGCACATAGTAGCTGACCAACAAATACTTGCTGAATGCCTGAAGGAATGCATGAAAATCATTTTACCTAAGAGAACTGGGACAGTCAGGGGAGAGTAGGCTTGGGTTCCAGGGACAGGTACGATGATTGGATTCCAGCCCCTTCACTCACTAGCCTCTGGCACAGGCACTTCCCTTAGCTGAGCCTGTTCCCTCATTGTATGACAGGCAGGACAATCTGCATAATACAGTAAAGCTGAACCCAAGGCCAGCTTCCACACACTGCCATGTAGAATGCGCCTGTCAATACCATCATAGCTATTGTCTTCAGGGAACACTTCCCAAGCAAAGGGGAGACATCTCCAGCTTTTGGACAGGCCCTGGCTCACCCCCTTTGCCTAACTGTGCATCACCTAGGGATCCGGAGAGCTGTTCTGCTGGGACCCCAGGGTTCCTGGCTGCTGAGTAGAAAACTGACACCAATCTCCCCGCCAAATCAAACTCAGTTCTTCTTGGAAGTGAAATGGAGGCTGCTCAGCAGGACAGGCTCTGGCTAGACTTGTTGGAAGCAGCCACCCAGGTCTGAGGTGTCTGAAAATGGTGTAATATTGGCCCCTTCATCAGGACCCCCACTTCCTGGTACCAGCTCAGTCTGGGGTGGGGCTGAGGACACAGGCCAGTGCACTCAGGTAGAGCTGGGGACTCTGAAGCAGGGTGGAGAAAAGGGCCAGGCCTTACCTCTGGTAATGAGAATCAGGCCAACAATGATGAGGAAGTACAGGTGACCAGAGGGCGACATCTACGGGGAGAGCAGGACTTGAAGTCGGCCATGATGTTAGTGAGGCAGGTCCAGGTCAGCCCCCAGGGATCCTGACGGCCCCTTCCCCCACCTGAGCAGGTATCTCTGCCTTCAAGGACCCCCTCCCAGAGCTAACAAGAGAGTCTCAGAAGTGAGGCTTCCCAGCTGCCACTCCCCTCTTCCCTCTGTAGGTCCCCAAAGAAAACAAGACATGTCAGACCAAACTGGACTTCCAGTAGCAGCCACTGTACACAGACACCCGAGAGGCAGAGAAGCACTTGCCCCACCCAGACTGACCCTGATGGGCACAGGAATAGATCCTGTGGCCTCCTCTCTCCTTCTGGGGCTGTCCCCAAGTGGAGGAGTCAGCAAGGAAGGGAAAAAGGAAGGGTGAGTAATGTGCTCCTGATCTCAGAGGAAAAAGTGACTGATGTCAGGACCTCACTGCAGGGACAATTGAGCTGGATGCTGGGCAGATCTGGGAAGGAGTGGTCGTGGAGGGACAGAGGAGAGCCAGGGAGAGTGAGGCAGGAGGCAGAGAAGCAGGACAGCCCACGATGGCTGTAACGCAGAGCAGGCCAGAGAAGTGAGCATGAATGGGGGCGAAGAGGATCCGCTAAGACCAGGCTAAGGTCAGTCTTTACCCACCTGGGCTCGGACCCTGGGCCGAGAGGAGAAAGTGGAGAAGGGTCGGAGGAGAGACTTACCTCGGAGCTGGGGGTCCGAGCAGCCTCGTGGATAGAGGGCAGCGGCTGCAGCTGCGCCCAGGCAGAGGGTGTGGCCAGGAGAGCGCAGGCAGGAGGGCGGGCGGGCGGGGACCCAGACAGGCTCAGTCATTTCCTCTTGGGTTTCCTGACTTCAAGAGCCCGGGGTAGGAGCAGGAGGGGGGTAGACGCCAAGAGTGATGGGGGTGCAAGGGTGAGAAGCAGGGCAGTGACCTCCACCCACACTGCCTGTGCAGGCAGGTCCTAGTTGGGTGGGTCTTCTTTGCGAAGCGGGGCGGAGAGAAGGGAAAAGGGTCTATTAGGGCCTCTGGGGTAGGAGAAGGAAGGGCCAACTGGGGAGGGGTATTTGAGGGAGGGGAAGAGAAACTCGAGGGGCTCAGAGAAAGAAGAGGAAACCACTGGAGAAAGGAAGGAGAAGGCGGGACAATTCTGGGGACTTGGGCGAGAGCCCCCCAGGTTCAGTTTTGTCCCTCCCCCATTTCGTCCCCACAGATGAGAACACACAGACAGAACAAGGGGAAAAACCAAATGCACATTTATTTAGCTCAAGACGTAGACACCGAGGGTGCAGGGGAATGGGTCTTCGGAGAGGAGACAAGGAGGTGCAGAGGGGAAGTACAGGGGGGACTCTGGGGGCTGGGCGGGCGTCGGACTCCTGGACTCCAGGAACTGGAGACGTTAGTCTCCGGATCTGGGACGCAGGTGGGGTCTTTGAGGGGTCATCATTGCCAAGGCCTGGGGAGGGGCAGCAGGATGCAGCGGCTCCAGCCTCGGGGTGGGTGGGGCGGCTCATTCCGGGGATCGCTCCCAGCAGCGCAAGGCTGGGATCCCCACCGCCTCCACCCGGTCCTCAGGCTCCCACACTCAGGCAGGGACAGCAGTGGAGGTGCCGGGAGGCTGGTGTTACACGCCACCACCTCCAGGGGCTGGAGAGAGAGGGAGGGAGGGAGAGGGAGCAAGAGAGAATGAGAACTAGCCTGGGTCCATGCCTGGAAGAGTGAAAGCAGACCCCTCCCCAGAGCCAGCAAGCCCTCCATCCCCACCGTGGAGTACAGATCCCCAGGACTGGCACCCTTGAGTTGTCTTGCCTCTCCACTCTCTAATGTGTGATCCACATGGGGACACCTGTGTGTCTTCGTCCTGCCCAATAAGACACTGTCATCAAGAGGAACACACCTGTGAAGAGGCCGAGGCACGCTGGCCCAGCCTGGGCTTTTCTGCGGCTTCCTCCTTCCAGAAAGGGAGTCTCCATCTCCCTCCCATGCCCCCAAACTCCTGCACCTCCCCTTACCCACGCACAGCCTCCTGAACATCGGGACACAACAGGATCTCCCCTGTTTCCAACCCACACGGGACCGTCACTCAGCCAGAGTGGGTCAGAATCCTGTACATGTTATTAGGGCCAGGCTTCAGGGCCGTCTTCTCCAATGACCCACAAAGTGTCCCCCTAATGCTTTTAGGTCTCATTAAAAGAACATGAAAAACACATGAAATTTCCCCCCCCCAAATCCCCCCCAAAATATTGAGTCCAACCCCAAAGCCCATTTTTCAAGAGGCAGAGATATGTTCATCTGATTTTTTTAAGTTCCTTTTCAACAAGGGAGGTGGGAGGGGAGAGAAAGCAGCTCCACTAAAAACAGGTTGAGGCATTTTTACATAATTGAAGTTAACGCCCCCAAGGAGGCACATCTTTCGTCCACATGCGGCCCTTGTCCTGCAGCCGACATCTCTCTCCAGCTTCCTTACACCTTGCATCCTCCTGCACTCACTCTCCCAGCCAACACCCGCTCCTCCCACACCCCCACTCCCCTCTGCACCCCTCCTACACCCCGCTCTCCCGCCACCTCCATCCCCTTCCTCCTCACCCTTGACCCCTTTTTCTTTTTATCCCTTTCTTAAACTTTCTATCATTTCATCCTCATACTTCTTACATCGATTTTTAAAATCTGTATTTTATCCATCTCTCCTCTTGTTATTTTGATACTATTAATCAGAAGCCCTTCCTTCCTTCACCCCTTCCTCCCGCCCCCTTCCCTTCTCCTTCCTTTTTCTCCATCATTTCATCCTAGATCTTCCAAAATGAACAAATAAGTCTGAAAAACACTCTGTCTTCCTGCTTCCCTAGTGCTCGCCTGTCTCCATTTGACCGCAGAAAGTCCTTTTCCCATGTGGGTCTCCTCACTTCCCAGGCTTCTGACTTTCCACTCTGGGGAGTTAGTTCGTCCTTGCTTTTATGGGCGTGTGTGCTTGATTCTGGGAGGCTTAGTGGACTCTTTAAGACATTTCACACACCACTGACTTGTCATGGTTTAACATTTTTGATCTGCGGGATTTTGGCTCCTGCTGAATTTCCTATGTCCATCCATTGGGTTGGTGACCCCATTCTTAGGGATATCCAATGAAATTCCCCTTCTAATGACTCCCCTTTCTGCTCCCACCTGTCCTCCTTCCAGAACCACACACTTTTTCACCCTTACCTGAGGAGGGAAGCTCTGACTTACAGGACTTGCATGTGGGGCTATGGAAGCAAAGATGGAGAGAAAAGCATAAAGAGGCTCAGTAGCAGCAGGCTTTACGGAAAACACAAGGCAGGCCCTGAGCCCTTCTCTTACTGCCCCCACCCCTCTTCCCTCTCTCCCCACTGCGGCCAGACCTCTCAGACCTGGAGTCCGCCTTCCTGCACTTCACCTTCTTGCCTGTTGGGAGAGAGATAGGCAGAACAAGAAGACAGGAGGTAAGGGTCTGGTGAAAAGCCAGCAGGGGAACTGTAGATGCCTGACCCTGAACTAGCCCTCTTTGAGGGGTTTTAGAACCCAGAAAAGGGTCACACTTACTGATGATGATGAGGATGCCCAGCAGGAACAATATGGTAGCCAGAGTCATGCCCACAGTCTGCACAGTGTCATAGTCTGGGGAAGATAAGGGGAGACATCAGGTGGGGGTAACACCTTAGCTCCCCTCCGCCAGCCTAGCTTCAGATACCCTGGACAGAGGTCCAAAATTCAGGGATGCTACAGGCTGTGCTGGAGGTTCCTCCAGTGGCTTACTGTGAGGATGGATCTAGCTCCTTTTGTCCTCTCTGTCCCTTACCCCCTCCTCTCATATATATATATGGCCTGCATCTACTGCCTCCTCCCCTGGTGCTGTCCACCATTGTTGCATGTCTGGACTACTGGGGCGGGGGCGGGGGGGGGGGGCAGCAAGAAGCCTTCTCTATGATCTCTGCCCCTCCCCCCACTCCTCAACCAGAGGGATGCTGTTAACACCTGAGTCAGATCAGGGTCCTCCTCAGCTCAGAGCTGCCCCTCTCCCCTCCTCGTTTTTATTGCATGCCAAGTAAAAGCCAAAGTCCTCATCATAGCCCACAAGGCCCCATAAGATCAAGTCCCTGTTCCTTCTCAGACCTCCCCCACTCTACTTCCCTTCAACCCCCTAACCCCAGGCACACTAGTCTCCCTGCTATTCCTGGACCATATCAGCCATGGTCCTACCCGAAGGCCTTTGCAAATGTGGTTCCCTCTACCTGAGAGCTCTCTCCCCAAATATCCCTCCGTTACCAACTTCTGGGCTTTACAAATGTCAATGAAAACTTCTAGGTGTCCTGTTTAGAATTTCCCGTACTCTCTTCAACACTTTCTAATCCCATTCTTACTTTTATTTTTCTATATGAGTTATTTGTGTCTAATTATACTATAGTAAATATTTTTTGAAATATTAATTTGTGGAGTACCCACTGTGTGGCAGCAGTGGTCCAGGACTCTGCCCTCAGGGAGTCGACTTTCTTATTGTGATCAGGCACTAAGCAAAAAAATGAGTCATGTGACCATGTATAGATGTGGTGTGGCTCCTCTTGCCTGAGATTCAGAGAGGGCCTCTTTTAGTCGAACAGTCAATGTTTGATCTGAGGCCTGAAGAAGAAAAAGGAGCCTTAGCCAGCTGTGTGAAGAGCTAGAGGAGGAATATTTCTGTCAGAGGCAGAGCAAGTACAAAAGGCCTGAGGTGGGAAAGCACTTGGCATACTGGAGGAACAGTATGAGTGAGCAAAGGCAGAGGGCAGGAAGGTATTTACAGAGGGAACTGAGGCCAGGTCTGCTAACCTGGAAGTAATTTCTTTGAGCTTGCATGTTGAGGGAATGATTTAATAGCATCATCCAAGTAAGTATTTCCCACAACCCTCATAGGTGGAAACTATTACTTTCCCTTATTTACAGAAGGGTCCAGAAAGGCAAAGTTGCTTGCTCAAAGCCACAGACTTAGTGAGTGAATAACCCAAGATTCAAATTAACCTGGCCTCAGAGTTGTTTGCTACTCTGGTGACCTCAATGCACCAGGTCAGAGTCCTGGTAAAGCCTGAAGGGGGCCCAGAGAAGGTACCCCCAATCTCATTCTGCCCTCCGTGAGCCAGCTGGTGTATCCACATGGTCACATGGCTAGTGGCCCAGCACATGCTAGCCACAATTGAAGCCACTTCAACAGTGACCCATGATGATCTGCAGCCACCCCTCCATCCAGCCCCATGATACCCTCATCACAGAAGCTGCCACTCACCATAGTAAAATGGGTCAGGTTCTTGAGGAACTGGGAAGGAAGGCAGAGAAAGAGAGAGAGGGAGAAATATTTCAACACTGGGTTTCTTAGCATTTTTGAGGATCCAGGTAGGGCCACTGGCCCAATTATTTCTGTGTAGAAATCAGATAGAGAGACCCTTGGCTTTGGGTGATATAGCTTTATGGCAGGACACATGGCTTGAAGCACTGGATGGATTCCAGAGTCTACTTAATTCATTAGTTGGTACCTTCCCTTGTACAGTGCACAACTACCCAACCACACACAGCAATCCTGGTCCTAGTCCCCCATGGAGGTCTTTTGCAAGTTATGGACTTATTTCCTGGAAACACATACAAAATCCCATTTGCTTATGGTGCTGGGGGTAAAGAGATTCCATTACCATCGGAGGGGCTGCTGAGTGTATTGTGTTCCCCTGAACACGCCCTAAAACCTCTCAGTCATCTGAGAGCTCTAAAAGACAAGCACTGTAGCTACTGCTGTCATCCACCCACTTCTGCCACCAAATCCAGCACAGGGGGGCTGACCTATAATATACCCTGTATTATGATGTATTTTATATTATGTATTTCTAAAGCGTTACCAATTTTAAGATTTATAATTGATTTTATAATAGCTCCCCCAGTGTGTGTGTTATGCATGAATATATATATATATATATATATATATATATATATATATATATATATAACTGTACCACATGAAACACACCCATCTTTTGCAAGACTCACCCTGACTTCATAAATGCTAATGTGTGGGTAAAATATGTGTATATTTGGACTTACTTTTCCCCATCCCACCTCCCTATCCCAAACCATATTCCCCTTCAGGAGAGCTCAGGACATTCTTCCCTTTGAAGAACCCATCCTGATGGCTCCCTAATTCCTCTGACAGCTCTTAGCACAGCCGTCTGCCTTGTCTAGAGCAGAATTCTAGGGCACCACTAGGGGAGGGGTACCAGCGATGCCAGCTGTTGGCATTAGTGTTCTTCCCCCTCCAGGCTCAGGGAGAGATGGCTGCCTCAAGGGGGGCGGGCAGGGAGGGGGCATGTGACTAATTCTGGCCAATGAATTCTGAGTGGAAATGTCATCCTCACTCTCACACTGGAGCATCTAAGAGCCCATACAAGAGCTCCCTTTTGACTTTGGCCTGGTGACATAAATGTTCAAGACGGCAACGGCTCCAGTTTTCTTTGGTGAATAGAGACCCTCAGCTGACCTGTGATAGTATAAGTGAGTACAGTATGGGTGAGAAATAAACCTTGGTCGTCAGAAGCCACTGAGATGTTTGGTGCTATATGTTACCCCAGCATGCTCTAGCCCAAACTGACTGATGCAGGTGGCACCTAGGCAAGATCGTGGAGAGCACTGACTCACACAATGTGTAAGCTCACCCTTCTCCGATCTCTGTCCAGTCCTCAAAAAGGAAGTGTTAGGTAGGTGCTGATGTGCTTTAACACCTTCCAGTGCTATTAATCTCGCCCTTTCCCCAAGAAAACACGGGTCTTGGGTTCAGAGACTTTAGCAGGCAACAATATCTAGGTAAAATTTCGTGACATTATTTGGTTTTCTCCTTTATTTATTCTCTATCCAGCACATGCCAGGCTCTCTTCTAAGCACTTTACAGATATTTACATTTAATTTTCGCAGCAGCTCTCTGACATAGGTGCCATCTTCATCCTCATTCCACAGAAGAGGAACACTAACACCCAGAAAAGTGAAGTCATTCATTTATGATCATTTTATACTTGCCTTCAATTTAAAGCAAAAAAATAATAATCCTTATGTTTCCATTTGTGGTGGTAATAGAACATGAAGCTAATTAAGTTTTGCAAAAGTTAGTCATTTGAAAGAAATTAAATAAATTGCAGTGTAGGGAACATTTGGATAGAGCAAAAGTCATGAAGGTTGTTCTCAAAAGTGTCAAGACGCAAGAACAGTGTTTTAAAGTCATCTGTGCTGTCTTAGCCCCTCCGCCAGACAGGGGGTGCATTTGTTTGGCTCGTCTCTGTTGTGAATCCTGGGGTTTATAAGTCTCTTATAGAAGTTTTGAAAGAAGGCAGGCAGGGAGGGAGGGATGGAGGGAGGGAAGGGGAAAGAAGGGAAGAAGGGAGGGAGGGCTCCTTGGGGCTGCAGGAGACTGCATCAGAGGTGGGGCAGTTGGATTATCCTGCTTTTGTCTCTTGTGTTTCCATACACCCTCCCAGCCCAAACCTTCAGAAGCCCACTGGGTGATCGCTTGTCCCAGAATCCTCTTTTGTTCCTCCCTGGCTCTTCCGTGCTCCATGCAGAAGTTCTTCTGGTCCCTGATGCCCCAGCAATCTGGGTCCTGAGGGTGAGGCTGGGCTAAGGGTGGAGCCAGGAGGCAGGAGAAGAAATGTGCACCACTCTTGGCCAAGTGCCAAAGACCGGAGGAAGGAGGTGGTTGCTATGGCAACTGGGGCATCTTGACAGAGGTGAAGGGTTCTGGTACCCCAGGCTGCGGGGTGGGTGGGTGGGGGGCCAGTTGTTCCTGTGGGAGGCTTAAGGGTTGGGTTTCTAACTCTGGGCCAACCTCAACTCCCTCTGTTTCCTTTGTACCTTCCTTTAGTTCCCCTGCAGGGCTGGCTTCTGGCCAAGCTGAGGATCCTTCTCAGGTATAGGGACCCAGGCCCAGTGGGGCTCCTGCATTCCCTGTTTGCTCCCTAACTCTCCCTCCTGCCCTGTGACAGGTTATGGACTTTTCTCTTCCCCCTCTCCCCTCCAACAACCCATTATTTAGTTTCCTTAAGCAGTTTGCAAGGCACAGCATGCTTCCTCCCTTCCGGATTTCCCAAGACCTGTGGTCCCGTCTCACACTGTAACTGGGGAAAAGGCACGGGGGAGCACAGAGCTGAGGCATCTGTCCTCCCACCTCTGCCTGCCTGCTGTCGTTGATCCTGCTAACCATCTCCACAAAAAGAAGTCCTGGGCTCCCGCCAGGCCTGCTGGCTCAGCCCTGCCCCCTCTCCCTAGGGTGGCTTCCAGCCTCTGCAGCCCCCCCACCCCCGCCCTGCTTCGAATTCTGCAGATATGGCTCAGTGCAGCAGCCCCTGCCTGCCGGGAAAGGGGGCAGGGAAGGAAAGGTTGGACTGGAGTGGGGTTTCCTCAGCATCGATAGCCTATCCCCTGGCCCCACTTTCCAGGTTGGAAACCCTTTCCCAGCCCTCTACCCTCAATTAAACCAATCTTCCCCTTGCTCCTCTGAAGAAGCTGGTTCAGGAAAAGGGGCTCTTAGGGGAAAGAGCCTGTTTAAGTGGGTGCATATAACTGGGTTAATGGATGTGAAATGTAAATCGCTGTGGCTGGATGGGGGTGGAGAGCAGCATCTGTGTGCACCCAAGTGCACCTCCCTGTCCAGACAACACCCCTGAATGAGGACTGGAAAGGAGGGTCTTTTCACCCATTCCTGCCCTCGGGGGCTCACTGCAGTGGTTCAGGCCCCACCCTGTGCTGCCCCTCCTCCTCTCTCTATTCCTCTCTGGCGCTTTGGGTCTATCTCTCTCCTGCTCTTTATGCCTCCCTCTCCAGTTACCTCAGTCACTGTCTCTGATTTTCTCCCTTTCTCTGCCTCTCCCCTTCAGTCTCCCTGAATCTCTCTGAGCCTCCTATCTTTCTTTCTGGGTCTCCTGTCTTTTTTGATCTCTTGCAGGCTCTCTCAGTCTCCTATATTCTTTTCTGCCTCCCCCTCTTTCTGTCTTGCTCTCGCTTCCTCCATCTGCCTGTCTTTCCCTTTTTCTCCCCTTTCCCGCTGAACCTGTCTGCCAGGAATTTCAGGAAACACCCAACATAAGAGCTGCCGTTGGAAAAAAGAGGGACATGGACCCCCTTCCCTTACCCACCTCAGGGACCCTGAATGGGCGGGAACCTCTGTGGCTGCAGACCCACTGGTCCTCAACCTCAAAGTCCATCTCTTCGCGTCCACTACCATCGCTGTGCTGTACAGGACCAGCCACCCGGTTGCCATAGCTACCGGTCCGAGCATCCTTTCTCTTGGGACTGAGCTCTCCGACCGCCGGTCCCACGCAGGAACGACACCACCGGGAGATGGTGTACAAGAAACCCAGAGGGGCTCCAAGGAGTGCACTGCAGGGGCCTCCGCCCATGGGAGGAACGGACATCCTCTTCCCCACGCCCCTCCCTTTCCAATATTGATATCTCCCAGCTCCTCTCTCTGAAGCTCTAAGATCCCGGAGCCCCCCTGCGCCCCCTCCCCAGGCGACGCTCACCCTTCGTGGGGGCCTGGGTTGGGGTCGCCATGCCGCGCTGGAGCAAGGGGTGGCTGGATGCCGAAGCGATGAAGGCGCGGCTGCAGCAGCTAGAAGCTGGACGGACCGAGGTCTGGGGGAGATGGGGAGCCCTGGTGTTGGGGGAGACCGTAGCCAATGGGGGCCCAGAGAGCCCGCCCCCGTCCGGGCCACCCCCGCCCCCGCCCCCGCCCACTGCCAGCGTCCCCGCCCCTTCCCCAAGAGTGGGGGCGCCCCCTGCCGGGTCCAAGGGGGTGTCTCCCAGGCTTTCGCACTGAGGGACTGGCATCCACAAAATGCTGTCAGGAGAGAAAAGCAGGTTTTATTGAAGTCCGGGAGGCAGAGAGGGGTCGGTGGGGACTGGGCTGGGGAAGAGGGCAGTCCAGGTGGCGGTGGGCGCGCGGGTGGCGGGTGGGAGGCGTCAGGTGCCGGGGGAATCCTGGGAGGGAGGGTGGAAAGGGTGAGAGGCGGGGAGCCCCCCAGCCCTCCCACCCCAGCCCTCGACCCCTCCTCTTCTCGCCTCCCTTCCTGAGCCCGCTCAGAGCTGTAGGACCCTGCCAGGTTCCATCGCGTAAGTGCTTCTACCGCCTGCGGGTGGACAGACCTGAGGGGGATACAGAGAGTTCGGGTGTCAGAAGGGGTACCCCGGCTCCTGCAGAGGGTGGGGGGCGGCAAGGGTCCGTCCGGTTTGAGTTCAAGCCCCCACGCGCCCAGAGAGGGCCAGGAGCCGGGATCGTGGAACCCACCCTCACCCCCAAACACCCGAAGTCTTCCCGGACTCACGGCGGATGGAGCTGCGGAAAGTTCCCTCCTCTTCATCGGGTTCCCCAGTCCTGGGGACGGAGGGGAAGGGGTGAGAGTGGGAAAGGAGAGGAGCAGCCGCCCCCGGAAACCTCCCTCCCCCGCCCCCCAATGCAGGCCTCATTTGGCAGACGGGTGTGCCCTGAGGCCAAGAGGGGCCAGGAGCTCTGCCCGAACCTCAGGAGGACCAGGGGCCGTCTCAGAAATTCTCCTGGGGTACCCGTGAGTGCCTCCCGGGGTACTGGGGGACGGGCTGGGGGTGGTGGGGGCGGACGGCCGGAGCTGGCTGGAGAGGCAGATGGCCTCGGGATGGCCCCATCGTCCAGATGAGCGGTCTCGGGCAAGTGGCTCTACCTCTCTGTGCCCCGGTTTCCTCCTCTGTGAAATGAGGCTAATGACGGCGTCTGCCTCGGGGACGTGGTGCGAAGGGTGTCTGGCATTGGGACGTGCCCACTAAATATTAGCTATCATTTACTGTGCCATCTATAATTGTTTCAACACGGAAAAGGTACTTATACATTGCCTGGGCCTTCCGTTTTTAATTTAAAGATGAATCCAAGGCCTAGCAAAAAGCCCGAGCTCGACTGGGCCACCGAGTGCCGATCCCATTTCGCCGCGGCTCCTTCGCGGGACTCATTAACCTTAATGATCTCATGTTTGCGGGGCAGCTGGAACCTACGGCCGCCGCCTCCACTGGGCCGGGAGCTCAGCCGGACGAGAGGGCCATTAATTCACTGCTTGGTCCCAGGACTTGCTTGGGGCTTGGCACGTAGTAGGTGCTTAATACAAGTCTGCAGAAGGCTCGGGCTCTGGCCGCGGGGGGGGGGGGGGGGGTGGCCTGCCGGCGTCCCCCCAGAGCCCTGCAGGGCGGGAGTAGGTGCACGAGTGCTGGGAGGCCTCTCACCTCTGCTGCTGGTTGAATTTGCACCGGCACCTTCGGCCTATGAGGAGGTAGTGGGGGGAAACAGGGCTGGGAGCCCGTTCTAGGCGGTCACGGAGAGGCGCTCCAGTTCCAGCGAGCGCTCGGGAGGGGCGGAGCCGCGGGGAAGGGCGGGGCGGGGCCGAGGGCGGGAACAGGGGCGGGGCGGAGTGGGGCGGGGCAGGGCGGGGCGCGCGCAGAGGGTGGAAACAGGGCGGGGTTGGAGGCGGGGCAGTGGGGGCGGGGCGGGAGGAGGCGGTGCTTGGATGCAAACTGGCGAAAGCAGGGCTTGCAGGCAGTGGGGGCGCTCACTGAGAATGATGAGAATTCCCAAAATAAAGAGAATCCCGGCGATGGTAAGGCCTCCGATCCGCAGCGAATGATAGTCTATTGGCATCAGGGAGGAGGGTGAGGGCAGGGAGGGGAGGAGGAAAGGAGAGGAGAAGGGCAGAATGGGACGGGACGGGGGTGGCAAGGAGGAAGGATGGGCAGGAGGAAAGGAGAAAGAAGATCAATCAGAGGAAGGAACAGATAGGGGAAGAAGGAGGAGATGGACCAGGGAGAGCAGAGTGAAGGAAGGGGAGGAGGTGGGCAGTGCAGGGAGGACGGAGGATAAAAGAGAGCAGAGAAGGATGATGGCGAGGATGAGGGGGACAGGGAAGGGAGAAAGGGCAGGAAGTAGCAGAGGATGGGCCATGAGATACTGATAGGTAAAAGGCAAAAGAGAGAATCGGAGAGACAGAGAGAGATGAAAGAGAGACATACAGAAAGAAGCAGAGAGAATCAGAGGAGAGAGAGAGAGAGAATGAGGACAAGACAGGCAAACCCAGCCCCTGACCCCAATTCCCAAACATAGATGCCCCTCCCTCCCTCACCATAGGTGAATGGGTCATGTTCCTGTGGAGCTTCTGGAAAGAGAAAGAGAGATCAGGGCTTGGATGCTTCCTGAGACCCTGGGATCCTGGACAGGGATGAGCATAAAGAGACCCTACCATCCAGGGCTGAGAATTGAGGGACAGTTGGACCCTGAGCAGGCTACCCACCCTCTGTTGGGTCTTAGCTACCCCTTCTGCACTGCCCTGAGTCCGGTAGGGGGCATCTAACTGTCCCAGCTCCCCATCCCATTACAGGTTGCCTGTGATTCCATCATTCTGGGGAAGCCAGCCACCATTCCACCCTTTTCCCAACCTGGGCATCCTCTTCCCTCCCCCAAATACTAGTCTGTTACTAGACCCCATGTCAGAACCCCAATTTCTTGGTGCCCCAACTGACTCAGTTTCAGCTAGAGTCCCCAACTTGATTCTCTTTCAGGGTTTTCCTGACTCTTGCCACCCTTGGGTCTGTGGTGGGTAGTGGGCTGTCTCCCCAGACTTACCTGCACTAGTCATCGTGAGGAGACCCACACAAAGAACCAAGATGTGGTCGAGAGATGCCATTATCCTGGGGGACACCAAGGGTGAGAAAATGTATACCCTCATCCAGCCACCCACCCACCATTGTTGCCCGAACCCAAGGGGTTAAATCAGAGACAGTTGAGACTTAATTCCAAAAGCCTTGCCATCCACCCTGAGTAACAAGGGCACCCCCTCCTTTATGGGACACAATGTCACCAAATCAACCCACACAATGGGGGTCACATGGCAGCAGGGATAGGAGTGAGATACACATGGCCCACAGGGATCTCCTGCAGGCCTGAGCCTCCCCACACAGAAGGCCACAGATCCCCACACCAACTCCAGTGGAAAGCAGGAGACCTCACCCCACCCACATGAACAGACAGATTCACTGCGAGGGACAAGACAGGCAGGACACGCCCGAGGGCCCACCTGCCCACACACCACGGCCTCGCTGTGTCCGAAATATCCCAGCTCTCCCGCTCTGGCCGCTGACAGCCACTCTGCCTGACCCTGGGTATAAATATCTCCCACTTCACTCTGGAGGAATTTGCCTTGCACAGGCCACCATGGCAACAGCCTTCCTTCCCCTCCTCGGGGTCACGAACAACCCTGCTGGGGAAAAGGCCACCCCTTCTTCTCCTCTTCTGGAAACAATGAAAAGAAGGAAAAATATTCCCTCCACCCACCCCTGGGTGACATGTTTCACAATCGGACAGCACCAGTCAAGTGACGTGAGATAAAAGACAGATGCCAGGGGCAAGGACACACACATGCACACATGTGCGCATGCTCACACACACACAAATACTCACACAGTAGGGCTGAAATGGAGCCCATTCCCCACTTATGATTAGAGTAGGACACGGGGCAGAGACACAGTCAAGCACACATTACTGCTCAGCTGGGCCTCCAGTGCCCCCAGACACTGACGCAACATGTGACTGTCCACAGCCCACACCCAGCCATGGGGCAGCAGCAGGGAAAAGAGAAGTTACACCCACACTCCCACCCTTTGGGGAACCCCAATGTCTCCGCCATACTCCCTTCCTCTTGGGTCCGGCCTGCCTGGGAAGACAGGGCTGGCCTCTCCTGCTCCCAAAATAGGCTGCCCAGCCAGACTAAGGGTGAGGCCGAGAGGGGAGGGGTGGGGGATGCTCACCCCAGTCAGGCTGTCCCCTGATGTAATCAGGCCCCCAAGTCCGGCTGTGACTGGGAGAGCACTTTGGACCCCTGGCCCAGAGCTGGATGCACCGCCCCCAGCGGTCTTCCCTCCCAGCCCCACCCCAGCCATGCCCTCCCCAACCAGCAGCTGTAACTGGAGCTGGTGCTGGAGGGGGGCCAGGGGGCGGCCCCCAGCCCAGACCGCCCTGGCCCGCTAGGTTAACTCTCTCCGCTCAGATGGAGGAACAGTAGATAGCCACATGGGGAAAGCTGGAAAAAGGAGGTGCTGGCAAAGAGGACCGAACTGCAGACACACACACACACACACTTGCGCGCGCGCACACACGCACATGCCTTGGGCCCGCCTCAGAGAGCTTCTAAGCTGAGCTATGAGGTGTCAGTGATATTCTGTGCTGCTCCCTGGAAACTGAGTTCAGGCAGGGCCTAAGGACACCTAGACTGAGTGTTGAGGAGCCCACTGACCCCTGACCTCAGTGTTCTTCAGAGCCCTGGTCAGCAAGCACCACAAGGCTGTTCGGGAGACATTTCAGTGTGTGTATGTGTTGTCCACTGCTCACTGTGAAGTCCCTCAAGAACGTGTGCACACGCATACAGAAACCCACAGACCCAGGTAAACAGGCAAAAAAGCATGCAAATACATGTATGTATATACATACAAACACAGAGGCAGACAAACACAGAATAACACAGAAAGAAACCCAAAGACACACACAGGCAACACCACTTACACCAGTCAGAAAAAAAACAAGACAAACACATTTGTGTACCTGAACAACATATACTCATATTCATTCAAATGGGTACCTGAACAGAGGCACAGTCAAAGACACAGCCAAGCAACAAATGGTCACAAAGATACGTGTTCTTGTGAAGATGTCCTGACAAATGGTGGTACAGAAATGCACCAATGCACACATGCCACATGTAAATGCACTCAAAGATTCAGGCATACAGGCACACAGCTGGCATTCCTATGCAAGTTCAGAGATGTAAAGCCCACAAACCTGTGTGCATATGCACACCGACACACACATATTTACATGACACGGAGGAGCAGAAGCTCTGTCAAGGACACAGCAGACAAGCACAAAGACAGACACACACGCACCTGTGATCACAACCTCATGTGTGGGCAAACAAGCACACAGCTGGCCACACAATCACAGACATACAGGCCTACACACTTTTGTTTGTACATTGACAACATCAGATATGAGTTGATATGTTTAGCCCTGAACTTCTCTTTCCCTGAGGTCATGTGACCTCTAGAAGCACCTGGAGGACAGCACGGCTTGTGTCCTCATGGACAGGCCATGTCAGAAGGCACTGGTGACAGAGAAATCTGGGGTCAGGACACAACCAGGACTCTGACACTCTTCGTTATGTGAACGTGAGCAGTCCATGTGCTCTCTCTGTGCCTCAGTTTCCCTTCTTATAAAATGGAGAAATCACTGAGGTCATACATGTAACCCCAGGCCTGGCTCAGAGTTCTCTGACCGGAGATTGTTTCACTATTAATTCCATTTTAGGAAAGAGCAAGCCTAAGCTGAGCACAGTGGAGCTAATTTTCCCAGGGTCCCCCTGGAGGTTAAGGGCAGAAACTGCCCCCCTTTCAGTCAAAGAGGTCAGAAGCAGGCCCAGACCTCAGGCTCCAGGACACAGTGTACACACTGACATTCAGGCACAGGCGTAGCCTGGCAAGCACATACATGTGCGCACATGGCCTCGGAGGACCTAGTAGGCTTTGAAAGACTCCCTCATCCCTGTCTATCTGAGTCCTCAGCCTCTGCCCCTGCCCCCACCCCCACGCCCATACCCCAAGGTCACCAGCAGTCCTGGTTAATGATAAGTCTGATGTTTATGTAGCACTGGGGAGAGGTGACAAGGAGCAAAGAGGTGAGTGAGGAGGGGGCACCTAGCCAGCTCGAAGATTAAGTCCAATTAATCCTCGACTTTCTCCCCTCATAGGGCCAGCTGCTTCAGAGTACAGTAGTTCAGCCACTTTTTAGCTGTGTGATGTTGGGCAGATGACTTAACCTCTCTGTGGCTCAGGTTCTTCTTCTGTAAAATGGAAATAATAATAGTATTCACCTTACAGGGAGGTTGGAATGATGATCTGAAATGATCTCTGTAAATCATTTAGAACAAAGCCTGGCACACAGGGAGTGACTATCATTATCCTTGTCATCCTTCTCGTCGTAAGCTGGGGCGAGAGCCTTGCTGGGCTGGACGTACTGTGTGATTTAGGCCTATCTGTCCCCTCTGTGCCCCACCACTAAGTTCTTTTTGTTTCCAAAAACCCTGAAAGGAGTTCATCATCCCTTATTTATAGCTGAGGTAACCAAGACCTGAGAGCCTCACTCAAATCACAGAGCTGTTTAGATGCAAGCGTGTGCTTGGGTCCAGAGTCCGCCCCAAGCCCCCTGACCACTGTGTGGTGCCCACCCTGCACTGCATCCCAAGCTGGGAGCATGGCCTCCATCATCACGCCAAATGTTCAGCACACCTGCAAAAAGGGTGTCACGATTGCCCCGTTTGACAGATGGGAAAACTGAAGATCAGGAAGGCTGAATGATTTGCCTAAATCCACATAGAACTGGGCCTGGAACCAAGATCTTTGTGACCCTGCCTGAACTTTTAGCCCTTTGTTCCCAAGTTTCTTGGACATGTGCAGCAGGAGGAGAGAGGCCGTGCATTTGACTCAATGGCAGGGGTGAGTGGTGAGGGTTAGGTCTGTCCAGTGCCATGAAACATCATTTAAATTCCTCATGCCTCCGTGTTCCCATCCATAAAGTGGGAATCAGTAATACTACCCACCTCCTGAGGCTGTTGTGAGGACTGAGTAAATTCATACAGAGACAGGCCCACAGTAAGTGCTCAGTAAGCATTATTACTACTATTTGGGGTTTGGTAACAAGTGCCATTTATTTGTTTTTCTTATTTAATGGACAAAATCTATCCAAATTGCTGAAAGCTTAGTCTAAATAAAAACAACCACTGTCTATGAGTTCTGATTTCTAAAGAAAGAATGCAAAATCATGTGCAGAGGCCCTGGAGCTGGTGCTTGGGTTCCAGCCCTGCCTCTGCCCTTTCTGGGTATTCTGAACCTCAAATTACCTGACTTCTCTCCTCAGTATGTCCCTCTGTAAAATAGCCATAAAATAGTATCAACCCCAGAAGGCTGTGGAGGGGTCAGAGGAGCTAATAGATTGCCCTTCAGGACAGGGCCTGGTGCAGAGTCATGCTGTTGGGGGGGGGTGGCATTATCATCATTTTTTTCTTGGGTGGGCTCTCTACCCCTAGTGGGCGATGACCACTCAAGGGGTTAATTTTGAACTGGGAAGAGAGCTGGGTTTGGGGCAGGGCAGCGCCTGCCCAGTGTGGCCACCAGAGGGAGCAGCTGGACCTGAGCTGGCCCCTCCAAGGCTGTTTGACAGTGCCACCAACAGGGTCCTGCGGCCCCCCGGGCGGGAGGGGGTGGGCTGTCTGGGAGTAGCTAAGGTGACTCCAGCCCCCCAGTGATCTCTCCTCCCAGCCCCTTCCTGACAGCAGAGCCATCTGATCCCCACCCTGGGGACATCCTCCTCACTCCCTGAATGGGGAATCTGGGTAGGGGGTTAGAAGGGAGTGGCCAGAGCAGCTTCAGCCTTTGGTGACTCCTCCCCACCCATGGGGCCATCCAGTCCCTTCCCCAGCACTGCTCTTCCTATGGCCTCTGACCCCCCTCCTCATTCTCACCCGGCTTTTTGGGCACACCCGGTGCCCATTGAGTCCCTTTCCCAAACCTCTAGGGAAAGGGGTGTGGGAGGAGGGGCAGAAACACACAGAGAGCTGTAAAGGGGGGTTGGGAGACAAGAAATAGAGACAGAAGGAGACACACACCACAGCGAGGCCGACAGACTGAGAGACAAACAGAGAGACAGAGACAGAAAAAGAGACAAAGGCAGAAACAGAGACAGAGTGGGAAACAGACTAACTCCCTGAGTGAGAAATAGAGAGGGGAGGAGAGAGAGAGAACAAGGAAAGAGATATAAACAGAAAATTAGACTCCAAAGAAATACAGGGAGAAAGACAGGCTGAAAGAAAGAACAGAGAGAGAAGTGAGAAGCCAGGGCAGAGTGTGCCAGCTGGCGGCATGGAGGGTTCCCTGGCATGGGAGATGTAGGGGCTGAAGTCTGGGCAGACCTGGGTGGGCAGGAAGAAGCTGGTGCC
Source organism: Tonatia bakeri (assembly GCA_004024845.1). NCBI lineage: Eukaryota > Metazoa > Chordata > Mammalia > Chiroptera > Phyllostomidae > Tonatia > Tonatia bakeri. The sequence goes on along the minus strand of PVIA01006013.1, from coordinate 27,486 downwards.
TCATTGGGGGTGAGGGGGGCATGGGAGGGGCAGGCATTTTGCTGCTGTGGCTGCTGCTGGCTGAGGCCGGGATGGGGGTGCCCTGGAGACCCCCAAAGGGGAAATGTCCTCTGAGCTGCTCCTGCTCCAAAGACAGTGCCCTCTGTGAAGGCTCCCCGGACCTGCCCGAGAGCTTCTCCCCGACCCTGCTGTCACTGTGAGTGCTAGGCCTTGGGGGGCCTGAAGGTGGGGATGGGAGTTCTGGGACCCCAGGGCTTAGGGACAGGGGCCAAGAAGGGGTCCATCAGGATCTTGGAAGGTGGGCAGCAAAGGATGTTGGGATGCCCGAAAGGGGACTGCTGGCATCTGAAAGGGAGCAGAAGGAAAATTCCAAAGGGCAGCAGCAGCATTAGGGGCCTAGAAGAAGGGATTGCTAGGGGGTGGGCTGGGTGCTGTCAGGATCCTTGCCAAATGAGGCGGGCACATGTCTGTTTCCCGGGGATATAGGGAAAATACACCCAGGGCCGGTGTGGCATGCCAGGGTCCCCCAGACAGGAGACAGCTCTGGGATGACGCTGGAGCTTTGGAGGGGTTTTCTCCTCACCCACCACTGCCCATGTCACCAGCTCACTTGTTAGGACTGGAGCCACCCAGCTGAAGACTGGCAGCTTCCAGAGAGTGCCGTCACTGCACCTGCTGTGAGTGGGGCCCAGCAGAGCCAACCACTAGCTCCAGGGGGTGGGTGTTCATGCACATACGTGTGGGACTGGATGCACACATATGTGTGTGCCTGTGAAGGCATTTGTATACACACATTTCCTCACAACGAATGCATGTGTGTGGGGGGGGGCGGGTGAGACCATGCCCAGGTGGGCTGAGGGTGGGGGCCAATTTAAAAAGTCAGATAGCAGCAGCAGCTCTCGAAAATTTTCTTTCTTGCTCCCTCGCCAGCCTCCTCACATTCAATTCCTTCTCCGTGATTGAGGACGATGCCTTTGCGGGACTGTCCCACCTGCAGTATCTGTGAGTGAGCACGGAGTGGGCCGGAATGGAGGCCTGAGAGAGGGAGGAGGGGCCCTCTGTGGCTCCCGGAGTAAGGGGACGCAGGGGCGTGTTGCCCTGGGGAGGAAGTGTCCGGGCAAGGGTCAATCCCTGCTTAAGGGACAAGGGGCCTAGCCCCTTGGGTTGGGTCAGGGTCCCTGCTCAACTGTGCGGTCTCAGCCTGCTCCCTCACTGCTCTCTGCGTGAAGACCCACAGAGAGCCCGGATAACCCGAGACTGTTTCTGGCCCTACCTGACTTATGGAAGCCTAGGGAGGGTGCAAAGAGACCAGAGACAGAAAACGTTTCAAATTAACAGGAAACAACTCTGAGTTAGTGCGGCAGTGATGGCGGTGATGGTGGTGGTGGTGACAATACTATGACCGTGTTGGTAATGGTGTTGATGTTGGTGTTGAAGAGGACGGTGATAAAGGACCTTGCTGCTGCTGCCGCTGCTCACAAGGGGGTGGCGACATTATTGAGAATAATGGAGTGAGGATGATATTGATGAAAATGCCAGACCCAACAGTGACGGTGCTGTTGGTGACACTGCTGATGAAGTTGGAGGGGCTGGTGGTAGTGAGAATTATCAGTGTAGTAGACAGTGTGATTCTAGTATCAGTATCAGTGTTGGTGCACATGATGGCTGTGTGTAGGAGGTTAGTGTTGGTGTAAGGAAAGTGTTGTTGGTACTTGGTTTGGTGGTGATGGTGGAAGTGTTGGTGTGGATACAAATCGTGGCAGTGGTGGTGCTAGAAATGGGTGAAGAGGGAAGCATTGGGGACAATGGCGATATTGTTGGTGTTGGCAATGCTGCTGCTAGTGCTGGTGCTCGTGATCGTGGTGGCAGTGCTGATGACGATGGTGGCAGCCATTTCAGTAATGATCACGAAGGCCGTGTTGTTGGCGAAGCTATCACTGTTGCTGGTGCTGGGTTGGTAATGATAGAGTTGGTGCTGGTGTTGATAATGGGAGTGGGTGATGATGCTAGTGTTGGTGAGGAGGGTAGCAGTGTTGGTGACAGTGGTGGCACAGTATGGTGTTGGTGATAATGGCACTTATTAGTGCTGGGGTTGATGGCAATGGTAGAGGCATGGGCATTGGTCATAATGGATAACGGTGGAAGTGCTGGCGGTGAAACCAGTGCTAGTGCTGGTATTTGTGAGCACAGTGGCACACGGGTGGTGATGGTGGTGGTGGCATTCACTGTGAGGCTGGCGATGGCCACAGGGCCAAGCACTTGGCTCCCAGCACTGTAGACTAGGACCTCAGTGAGGAGTTTTGGGAGAGGCATCCCCTGAGATTATGCCAAGTGTAGGGGGAGAACTCAGCCCATTCCAGTGGCATCTGGCTTCCTTGGGGTGAGTTCCCCTAAAAACTGTGGGACCACAACAGGAAACTCCCCCTCACCCCACCTTCCCTCCGCAGCTTCATTGAAGACAATGAGATTGGCTCCATCTCTAAGAATGCTCTCAGAGGACTTCGCTCACTCACACACCTGTACGTGCCTTCCAGGCCTCACTCCTCCCCTGCCCCAGCCCATCCTGACAGGCACCCCGCACTCCACCGCCCAGACCCAGGGTGTCCTGGTGGCTGCTGACAGTCCCTCCTCTTTCTCTCCTTCCACCAGGAGCCTGGCCAATAACCACCTCGAGACCCTCCCCCGATTCCTGTTCCGAGGCCTGGAGACGCTGACTCATGTGTGAGGCTCAAGGAGACTGGGTGCGGGTGGCGTGAATGTTTGAGAAGGGAGGGGATATCTGTGGTATCCCACTTTTGGTGGGCACAATGTGTACAGCTGGAATGGTTCATATCTTTCACACCACCTGTGGGGCTCCATCCTGAACTCTTGCCTGGGGAGGGGGTGGGGAGCGTGGCCTCCAGGGGGTGGAAGCCGGGTCGCAGCCCCTCCCCGGCCTCTTGCCCCAGGGACCTCCGTGGGAACCCGTTCCAGTGTGACTGCCGTGTCCTCTGGCTGCTGCAGTGGATGCCCAGCGTGAACGCCAGCGTGGGGACTGGGGCCTGCGCCAGCCCCACTGCCCTGGCCCACATGCAGCTCCGCCACCTCGACCCCAAGACGTTCAAGTGCAGAGCCATAGGTGGGGGCTTTCCCTGTGGGGTGGTGGGGGGGACTGCAGGGATTCCCAGAAGAAGGTGGGAGATCAGTGGGACAGTGACCAGGGCTGAGGGGTTCACCTCACTTCCTGCTTCCTGCCATCTTCTGGTTGTGAGACTCTGGGGGAACAGCATCACAACCCTGAGCCTCAGTTTCTCTCTGTAAAATGGAAGTAATAAACAGTGACAGGATTGCTGTGAGAATTCAGTGATGTGTCCACAACTGCAGAGCATTTGGCACAGGGCCTGGAATGGGAGGCCCTTATAAATGTTCACTCTTGTTATTGCTGTTATTAATATAAAAATGGCCATTTCTAAAGTGCATCCTATGATCATTTCACTTTTTCATAAATATATTTTTGTACCATTATGGGTACTGGACAATGCAGAGGGCACAGCAGTGATGAAGACAGTCCTGGGTCTAGTCCCCACAGAGCCCACAGTCCAGAGGAAAGCAGAGACTGACAGATCAGAATGACCAGGGCCAGGGTGGGGGCACAGCGTGGTCAGGGCTGGGAGGTGGAAAGCCTGCAGGGCTGCGGGAGCCCAGAGCCAGAGTGAGGGCCAGATACTCCTGAAGGAGTGGACATTTGAGTTCAAATCTAAAGGCTATTAATATAATAATAACTATTATTATATTCATCATCATCTAAGTGTGACATATTTTAGATCTGTTGGACTTATAGAACAAGAGTATTTAACTTAAGTGTCATTTTTTTATTGAGTTATTCAGCAAATATTCACCAAGGTCCACTCTGTGCCCAGCCCAGTGAGAGGTAATGGGCACACTGAGGTGACCAAGATAGCCCTGGGCCCTGGCCTCACAGTCCTGGCAGGGGGAGATAGACATCACATAAAACATTGCACAGATAAATGTATGCTACATGTTGTGGTAAACACAGGGAGTCATGGGGGAGTTAAGGGAGGTTCCTACCTTGCATGGGGCATCTGAGAAGTCTTCTCTGAAGAGATGGCATTAGATCTGGCAGTGGCTGAGTGAGGTATGACAGAAAGAGCTTTGTAGAGAGAGGGGACTGGTATGCAATGGTCCTGAGGCAGCATAGAGTTGTCATGCTTGAGGATCAAACGAAGGCAGGTCTGGCTTGGGGGAGTGAGTGAAGGCAAAACACAGAGGAGGACAAAGGTGCGGGACCCTCACTGCACAAGACGTTGAAAGCAACAGAAAAGAGAGTGGATTTCCCCCAGAAGGTTGTGGGAAGCTGTGGTGTGTTTTGAACAGGGAGTGACAATTCGATGGACATTTTAAAAGACCCCTCTTTGGGTGGGCATCCTTGGTAGTTGGGGTCATTCTTCACCCTGGCACCTGGAAGCAGGGCCTGGCACATAGAGTGAAGTAATATGACCTGGCACCAACTGCTCGGCTCTACCACCACTATGCTGGGTGACCGGGTACATTGTTACCATAAAGGTTAAGGTGTAACAAAGAGATTCAAAGTGCCATGAGTTAAAGAAGACAGAGGGTCTGAAGTGTACACTCCAGGCAGCTGTAGCAGCCTGTGGGTGTTGTCCTGGTTTTTGTGGTTGCCACCAACTTGTGGCAGGTCCATCTACCAGTTCTTGGGGAGAAGGGAAGGAGACCAAGTCCAGGATGAGCCACCTTCATACGCTTGAGGCAGGCATTACACCCACCACTCCGCTGCTGTTTCACTGGGAGCTCGGTCTGGACACGGTCACACCTAACTTTGGGAGAGAGTGCTGGGGGACTGCTGGGATAATGTGGCCTCTGGCTGGGCAGATTTGTGCCCAGCTCCAATTCTATTTCATGGAAGATGGAAAGGGTGGATTTTGCTGGACAATTGACTGCTTGTGTCTCTTAGATTTAGTTTGCACATTTGTAAAGTGGATGGAATAACAGATTGTACCTCACAGGGATTTCGTGAAGTTTAATGAATTGATAAACATGTTGTTTCTAAGCAAGTATTTGATAATGCCACAAAGCTTAAAAAATAAAGCATTATCATGTTGGTTTGAGTTAATAAGTTATAAATTAAAAAGATTCCTCTCTATGTCCCTACAAGATGAAGACCATGATGGTCGTCATTTCAGAGATGCACAAACCAAGGCTCAGCGATGAGGACCCTTGGGGTCCCCTGGGCCTACCTGACTCTCTCCTGCCACCCCCAGAGTTGTCCTGGTTCCAGACAGTTGGAGAGTCGGCACTGGGTGTGGAGCCTTTCTCATACCAGGGGGAGCCCCACATCATCCTGGCACAGCCTTTTGCTGGCCGCTGCCTGATCCTCACCTGGGACTACAGCCTTCAGTGCTTCCGGCCAGAGGAGGAGCTGTCCGGTGAGCCCCCCTCCCGTGTTCCTGCCTGCTTCGTAGCCTGCCTCGGCCTGCCCTCCCCAGCTGGTCTGACCTGCCTCTTGCTCTGTGACTGCCCCACAGCGCCCTCAGTGGTGTCCTGTAAGCCTCTGGTGTTGGGCCTGCGCCTCTTCGTGCTGGCTGCCCGCCTGTGGGGAGGCTCACAGCTGTGGTCCCGGCCCAGCCCTGGCCTGCGCCTGGCCCCCACTCAGGCCCTTTCCCCAAAACGGCTGCTGCGGCCCAATGATGCTGAGCTCCTGTGGCTGGACGGGCAGCCCTGCTTCGTGGTGGTCGATGCCTCCAAGGCAGGCAGCACCACACTGCTGTGCCGCGACGGGCCTGGCTTTTACCCACGCCAGAGCCTCCATGCCTGGCACCGGGACACAGATGCCGAGGTCCTTGAGCTGGATGGCCGGCCTCATCTGCTGTTGGCCTCGGCATCACAGCGGCCGGTGCTCTTCCACTGGCTTGGGGGCCGCTTCGAAAGGCGCACGGACATCCCTGAGGCTGAAGATGTTTATGCCACACGCCACTTCCAGGCCAATGGGGATGTGTTCCTGTGCCTGACACGCTACATCGGAGACTCCATGGTAAGCCAGACCCAGCCAGGTAGGAGGGGCAGCAGAAGCCACAAGCCACTCCTGACCTGCAGCTGACTCCTGCTCAAGGGCCGCCTTTTCAGCACTGACTGCCCGACATGGGCTGGTCTTTCAGCACTGACTCCCACTTGCACATTGGCTTCTAAACTCTGACCCAGGCTTACAGGCTGATCTTTAAACTCCAGCCCCACCTGATGCGCTGATCCTTGAATCTGACCCTACTCCAACACTGACTTCAAGACCGACCCCTCAAGGACTGTGAACCCTAAACTACTCCCCATCCCCCAACATAGACGCTGGCCTGAAACTCTGATTCTGCTCCCAAACTATGGCTCCGTAACTCTGACTCACTGCGTTTGACCACAACACCACATGCTGAATCCCGAAGGCTGATGCCCTCCACACTCTTCTCAGAGTAAGGTATAGCTAGGGGGAGAATCTGAGCCTAGAAGGCACTGATCTCACTCAGATGCCCACACAGTGTCTGTGTGAGGAGCAGACTCTGGGCACAGGGACAGGCATAGTGTGACCAGGGAAGAGGTGGCTATGGCAGGGTCGGAGAGCAACCAGAGGAGATTGGAGCAATATATACCATAGTAGGTAAAACCGACGGATTTCCATGACTGATGGATTCTGTGTGGGGTGTGTGGGAGACAGAAGGGGCCAAGAGTGTGGCCTGAGCAGCTGGGTGGAGACATCTGTAAAGCTAAGAACGCTTCAGGAGTCTGAGGAAACCACAGGCCTGTTTAGAAGCAGTTCCCAAGTCCTCCGAAGCCTAGAGGACTACCAGCAGGCCTGGCCATGCAGGACCCCAGGCCCTAACTTGCCACCACACTTCACAGGTCATGCGCTGGGATGGCTCCATGTTTCGCCTGCTACAGCAACTTCCATCACGCGGCGCCCACGTCTTCCAGCCACTGCTCATTGCCAAGGACCAGCTGGCTATCCTGGGCAGCGACTTTGCCTTCAGCCAGGTCTTCCGCCTTGATCCTGACAAGGGGCTTCTGGACCCTTTGCAGGAGCTAGGGCCCCCGGCTTTGGTGGCCCCCCGGGCCTTTGCCCACATCACCATGGCTGGCAGACACTTCCTCTTTGCTGCTTGCTTCAAGGGCCCCACACAGATCTACCAGCTTCACGAATTAGATCTCAGTGCCTGACACTGGCTGGGACCCTGGACGAGGCTGGTGAAGGGGTTGGTGTGGGAAATCTTAGGCCTCTGGGCAGCCTCTTGACTGACCTGCTGGCCCCACTTGGGATCATGGCTGGTCTTGTGAAATACTGGCCACAGGCCAAGTTCAAGGCAAGAGTTTCCTCCCAGTCTAAAGCAACTGCTTTGCTGGGTTGCAAATGCCCCCCACCAAGGGTTATGTGGGAGTGCAGGCTGGGGCATGGAGCCGGAATCCAGCGTCATGGTGGGGGTAACATGCAGAGCTCTATGAGGTCTAGAAGCAGCCCCTTCCCGCTCTCTGTGAAAGTACTCAGGGGGAGATAGCGTTCCTCTCAATCTGGCCAATCGCTTTTAGTGCACGCCCCCTGACGTCATCAGTTGCTGGGCATGTTTCCCTGCCGGGCTTGCTAGCTTCCTCTGCTGCTTGTGCGCATGCCTGCTGCTAAGGCGGAAACCCAGCCTGTTTTCCTCCTGCTTGCTGAGCGGAATGGGAGGGGAAGTGAAAGTTGTTATGGGGAGTCCCGGGTACTCCTTTCTGGTGGGTGCCGGGGTGAAGGCAGAAGGTGTCCGAACTCAATAAATGCGCTGCGCACCCGCCCCACTCGTTGTGGGATCATTGGGAGAGCGTGTGCTGAGTGGCGTGGGTGGGGCAGAGTCCCAGGAGCAGGGTTCCGGAGGGTGTGGTACCAGAGGGAGCCTTCGGATTAGCAAGGAGAGTGCGTTCCTTATTTGGGGGGGCTTATGGTGTGTTCGAGGGGTGTAAGGGCATTGTCAGGGGCGGGTCACAAGTTTATTGGGGGTCTCTTCTTGGGGCCTCTTTTTGAGTGTTTTGAAGGTTTTTAGACATTTTAAAAGGTGGCTCTTGGAGAGATTTGGAGGTCTTACTGGGTTTTGGGGGGTCTCAAGGGAGTTGAAGCTCATTGGAGGTTCTCACACCATATGGCCATCATCCTGTATTAAGAGGGTTATCATGGACAGTTATTTAAAGGTCTCACAAGGACATTTGGGTATTAGGAAGGTCTTCAGTAATAAAGAGGGGTCTCAGTGGTGAGTGAAAGGGTTATAGAGGTCTTACTATTATAATCATAAGCTATCTGTGTACTCATGTCATGGCATGAACTACCGTGACGTGAGTACCCAGTGTCCACCTGAATGTCCCAGCATTTATTCTGGTTACAGCTCCCTTTCACTCTCAGAATGGCCCCTATTTGACTACTAGAAAATTCTCAATTGTACCTGTGGCTCCCAAGACCATGGAGGCAGAGGAGAGAGCCCATGCAATTCACCAGGTCATAATGGAATAGGACTTTGGGCTTTTCCTAACAGAGAGATTCAGCTGCCAGCTTCTACGGCAGCCTCCAGTGCATGCCCACCCTCTGCCCCCACCCCAAGTCCTACTCCAAAGCACACATAGGGAGTCTCAAGACTACTTGGGCAAGAGAAGATCATTTTAGATTAAAAATTTAATGAAAAGAAGCCTCCATCGAGAAGTGAGATGAGGCCTGGCAAGCCCTTCTGAGAAGAGGAGGGAGGACTCCATCCTGTAGTGAGTTTCCTGTGCAGAGTCAGGACGCAGGGAAAGAGAAGGGCCCTCTGTGCTATTTCGTGGATCCGTCCTCAACAGCTGTGGGCAGAGCCTTGGGGAGGTGATGGGGTTGGGTTATGAGAATGGACGGAGATCCTCCCCAGGGCACCTGCGCGCGCGCGCGTGCACACACACACACACACACACACACCCCTCACATCCCGTGTTCCCCTTAGCCCCATCTGTCCCTGTCTTACCTGGAGTGACAAGAGGTGGAGTGTCCCCTGGTCGGTGTCTGAGAAAAGAAAAGTGGTAAGATCTATATCCACCATTTATCCTCTCCCTCAAGACTAGAAGTTTCTCAGCTTTCCCTAACCTAGCTTCTGGGCTATTTTTCCATCATAGGGTTGTCCCACCCTGGGGTCCAAAGCATTTCAAGATTTGGGGCCCTCCGAGGGTTTTCAGCTCTGAAGAATAAACCTAGGAAGTCTCAGTGGCAGGAATTCTCCAGGGTGGAGCCTGGAGGCCCGGCCTCTTTCTGTAAGATTTCTCTCTTTTACGCATGAGAGGTGTCTGTCCAGCATGAGACAGGCAGGCACACACGGGGAACCAATCTCACCTGGGCTTCTGGCTGAACCTGCATTTGCATTTCCCACCTGTTGGGGGGAGGGGAACAGTCAAGAGAGGGGACCCACAGCACTGCCCTGCCCCACTCCCCTGCCTGTTCCTCCACTCACTCACTAGGACGATGATGCCGATGGCACACAGAATCCCAGCACAGATGAGCCCGCCGACCCGGAGGCTGTGCCAGTCTAGAAGAAACCCAGAGGGGGCCCTCAATGCCAGCTGGTGTCCTCCCTATTCAAGCCCCCATCCACTTAACAAAGATATATTGGTCAGGTATGATGTGCTGGGGATACAGCAGTGCAGACAGCAAACCCCAGCCCTCCTTTGTTCACATTTAGTTAGCACACAAGCAAGTGACAAGGGATTTAATGTAGGATCAGGTGGAGAGAAGTGGTCTAAAGACAAATAAACGGAGCCAGGGAACAGAAAGATGGCAACTCTTTTAGGGAGAATGGGCGGGAAAGGCCTCTCTAAGGGGCCCCACTTGAGCAGAGACACAGGAAGGAGGTGAGGAAGGGAGGCATGGGGCTTGTGGAAGAAAGTATTCCAGACAGAGGGATCAGAAGGTACGAAAGTCCAGAGACTGAGAGTGTGTCCGCTGAGTCTGAGCAACAGCAGAGAGGCCATGGTGGCCTGACCAGAAGAGTGAGGTGGAGAAGGCGGAGTAATGACAGAGGGGTGGCCTAGAGCAGATTGTGTGGAATCTGGAGGCCACAGAAAGATTTGGATCAAATGGCTCAGCTCCTCCAGAAGTTTTCTAAAGTCAGCGCTTCTCTGAAGACCCGATTTGAACCACAACAATGGCTCCTTACGAACTGTCCTTGCTGGATAGTCATGAGTCTTCCCAAGGACTCGGGTGGCACGTCTTGTTCCCTTAATTCATTGTGTTTACTGGTCAATGCTTCAGTCCAATCCTATCCTTGCCCCCTTTTCACCCACATCAGACCCTCATCCAGCTCTCTGTGGGACCTTTGGTACAAAATAGTATGAGGGGTTGGGATAGGAGGAGTAAAGGGAGGAGCACCGGCTCTTACCATAGTAAAAAGGACTGTTTTTATCTGAAAGGAAAGAAAAAAAGAACATGAATCCAGGAAAATGGCTGGGTGCAGGGGTCTCAGGAGAGAATTTTGAGGTGGAACTGGTAGAAGAGTATAGCTGACTCACCTTCTGGGTCGTTGGCCTCCAGTGCAGGCAGGCCTGGTAGGAGAATCGGGGAAGGAGAGGAGATGGCAGTGCTGGCCTCAGTGAAACTGGCACGTAGGACCATAGGGCCTCAGGGATAAGGTCCCCTGATGGACAGTTCCCTGCCTCCTGAGGATGCAGGGGTCCAGCCCCAAGCTAGTTGCCCCACCATGTCCCATCTCAAAGTGTGGACCCTCCGTCCACTCAGCCCCACACCTGAGAGCCATGCCAGCATTTTGCCTCCTGAAATAGGTGTTAATCTGGGTGGCTTTAGGCTACCCTTTGGCCAAATGTTTCCAGACGCCTGGCTAAGCCACGGCTCCTCCAGGAACAAAGAGTGTTCTTGTCCACATGACAGGCGGCGTGGGTGCCCAGTCGTCCTCAGAGCTCATCTCCTTGTTCTGTCTCTTCTGGCATTGGCTCGCCACTTCCCTTTAAAGCAACTCACTAATTATAAACTAAATAGACTTTATTTAAAAATACATTGTTCTATCGCTATCCTAAATGGAATACCAATCTTGCTTGATGTAACAGACAAAAAGAAACACAATGAAAGCAAAGGACTAGGATTGAATTCTGGCTAGAAGCAGTGGGCTGCCTGAGCTCTGGGACCTAAGCTCTGTTATTTCTCGGTTAAAGGGAGATCAATAATTTTAAATTATACTTAAAGTACAAACAAATAGTGCTTACTCTGTACAGGCACTGTTCTAAGTGCTTCTCAAATACCAACTTGTTTAATCCTCACAGCAACTGCTATGTAAGTGCTATTATGGTCCTAATTTTTACAGATAAGGAAACTGAGGCACTAGTAACTTGTTACATAACCTCTCCGTTCCTAGTTACTCCTTGTAACAAAGTTTTAGGGAGGTGTGAAGGACACAGCACAAGGCTGAGCTTTTTCCTTGATCTCATCAATGAGACATCAAGACTGGACTTTTCTAGCCAGTTTAGCTGCTGCTATGAGAGGGCCTGTCTTTGCGTTGTCTTAAAATCACCAGTGTGACACTTCTTCCCTCAAGGAGGTGCTATCCTGACAGTCATCAACCCGCAGGGGAGGCAGAAAACACAAGAGAGACACACTCGAGGCTTGCCTGCCACTCAGCTGAGGGGTTCAGGGGAAAGGCACTGCAGGGGACAGCACTCACCTGCCAGGAGGATGAACAGGTTCAGGGCCACTTGTTGCATGATGGAGTGCTGGCCTGGAGTGGGGCAGGGGAGGGCCCAGCTTTAGCAGGGATGCCACCAGGGCCTCTGGTTCCCAATCCCTTCCTCCTCCACACCCGACCCAGGGTACACAGTTTGCCCCAGAGAAGAAAGGCTGACGTTGAAGGCTGAGAGACAGGGAGCTGAAACGTGCAGTGGAGTCTAGGTGTCTAGGTGAGAACTCAGAGAGAGCAGCAATAATAACTCACTGGACATAGACTTGAGGTATGAAGTCCTGGCAACCAAATGAGGAGGAAGCTGCCTGTGGTGAAGCCCATTTTATAGACTGGGAAACTGAGACCCTGATAGGTACCTTGCCAGAAGTGGGATTTAAACCAGGCCTGTCTCTACAGCAGCTGCCCCTGACTCAGGAAGGACTCTCAGGGCCTCAGGGTGTTTTTGGAAATGGGGCGTTAGAAGCCAGGTGGCAGGAGGCCTGGTTCCTGGGAGTGTCTCCCACAGACAGCTTGGAGCACGTCTGCCTTGCCTAGACTCTGCAGACCTCAGGCTGCTCAAGAAAGTGTGTGGGGGAGACAGCATAAGGCTGGGGTGGTGAGAGGGCAGACTTGGGAGAAGAATCGGTCTGGCTGCAGCCCCAGCCTCATCTTTTGTGCCACCCTGACCCCTGGCCCCCATTTCTGCCCCACCTCTGCCCATCCCGTCTCAGTACCTGGTTCTGTTTCTACCCTGGTTCCAGGCTCTGCTCCTAATCCAGCCCCTGCTGAGCTCCCCCTGGTGACAAACTCTTCCTCCTTCCTCAGGGAGCCCTGCCCAGCATGAAGAGGGCTCCTCTGTCCTCCCCTGGTTAGGGTCAGTCCACCCTTCCACCATCATCTGTGCCTGGGATACACGCCTGGTCTCTGTGCGTCCCCCTAGACCCACAGGGCCCCACTCTCCCTGCCCTCTCCTGCCCCTGCCCCATGGCCACGAGCATATATTGTCATAACCTTAGCAAGAGCTTACACTCACTCTGATCTACCCTGCACTGGGCACTGCCAAATGCCCCTGCTGGGTTTTCACTCATTTAATCCCCAACAACCCTGGAGGTCATCTGTTACATATTCCCTTTAATGATATTCCCTTTAATATATATCCTTCCCAACCCTAATAAAAAGCCTATTTGAGCTCTGGCTGGTGTGGCTCAGTGGACTGAGCACCAGCCTTTAGACCAAAAGGTCACCAGTTTGACTCCTAGTCAGGGCACATGCCTGGGTTGCTGGCCAGGTCCCCAGCTGGGGGAATGTGAGAGGCAGCCAATCAATGTTTCTCTGGCACACCAGTGTTTCTTTCCCTCTCTTTCTCTCTCCTTTCCCCTCTCTCTAAAAATAAATAAAATCTTTAAAAAGAGTCAAATAAAATATTTCTTTTAAAAAAAGCTTATTCGACAGTCCCTGCCGTGTCTTTGCAGGGACCCCTGTCCACAGTGGGGAGAACACCCCGCACCTCTCTCTCTGTTCCCTCCGTGAAACACCCACCCGAGTTGGTTTCTGTTTCAGGAAGAGGACCTGCAGTTTGGGGGAGCATTACTAAGGTATTTAGAAACCCACAAAGTTTAGGGGCAGCCTGGACTGGGTGTGTGGGCCCAACAGCCCAAAGGCTCTGGGCTCAGGTCTACAGAAGCTCTGCTGTTGTTGAAAGCTACCTCGTGAGGCCTTGTCATGCTGAGACGAGACTAGTACTAGTAACAGAGCTTGGGCTCGAGTGTTCGGCCCGTGGCAGGCGCTGTTCTCAGCTCTCTGCACTTCCTCACACATATAATCTTCCCAGCTTGATGAAGCTGGCACTGTGATTAGCCCACGTTGCTGTCGCAACGCGGTAACCCCTGCAAACAAAGCTTAATGCACTAGACTCTGTTACCCGAAACTCAGAGTCTCAGCTCTTAAGCCTCTTTCCCTGGGATCCTCCAAGTCCCCTGCCCGCTGGGAGGCCTTCGTTACTCCCCCTCTGAGGCATCACCCAGCATCCCCAGCTCAGGGGGGGCCGATGACTGGCTCAGCTGTGCTCCAGCCCCTACACAACATTCCCAGCCTGGCTCTCCCTGCGGGGCAGGCTGCTGGGAGCTGGTCTGCCCTCCTCTTGTCCTGTCAGGCCCTTGTTGGAAGAGGCCCTGAGCTGTTCCCAAACTCATAGTTGGTGTGAGGCTTGGAGAGGAAGGTGGCTTGCAGGAGGAGGCTCTGCCCACCCCTTTCCGCTCCTGTCTCTGCCACCTGCCCTCTGCTTTCCCCTCTGTTCCTCCATGATGGTGGCCAGGCCTTTAGGGCAGACAGAATGACTCCCCATGTCCCTGAAATGAACCCTCCATTTTACAAATCCTTAGGAACCACCTGATCTGAGACCCATAGGACCCCACTCCCTAGATGCTCTGAGTCTACCCAGTCACCCTCCATCTGCTGATACCCCCAACCATCTATGGCCCACTTAGATACCCCCATTCACCCAGGTACCCCCAACCCACTTCTGTTTACCAGATACCCCTGGTACTTCAGATACCCCCATCCCACCTGTGGACCTTTTCCTCACCCCAGCTGGCTCACCCAGACCCTGAGAGGAGAATGATGGGAAGAGGATCTCATCAGGGGCTTCCACTAATCTCCCGCCCACTCCTCAGAAAAGGGCCTTCAAGGGGGAAGGTTCTAGGGTCTTTAAAAGAAAGCAGTGGAGGGAGGGGGCCCCAGCTCTCACCTGTGTGGCTCCCTAGGCTGTGTGGAGGTTCCAGGTTCCGCCTGAGCTCTACCTTTATTGGCAGTTGCCACGCCCTAAGCAAACCTGGGCAAAGCTGGGCAGGTAGAGAACAAGTCAGACTCCCTAAAGCACAGGGGCTCTCATCCCATTCCTGCTCTTAAAGAGACAGCTCCTGCCGCCAACCCCACTAGTGAGAGGAAGCTCCCTGGGGTCCAAGGTCACAGCAGCCTCAGGTGAGGTGCAATGAGAATAAGATGGGCTGGAACTCACCCCTCATCCCTGACATTACAGGAGGGGGCTTCCTCCAATGGGGGCTCTCCTGGCCCTTAGAAAAGGACCTGGAAGGAAGAAGTCTGGCAGTCTGGCAGTCTGGTGGAACAGTGGGGGAGGGCTATCCAGGGGTGTGTAATATCCTAACTTCTTTCACTTAGACTGTTTATTGTGCTTGGAGGAGGGATTGGCGGCAATTATGGGAGATCTAACATGCTCTTCCAGGCCACTTGTTGCTGTTGACTTGGTTTGAGGGTCAACAGAAGATGCTCACATGACCAAGGTCCTAAAGTGAGGGTGGTGCTGTTAGGCCTTAGACCATGACCCCTGCCCTGTCATGCACATCTTGCCCTAGAGAAACTGGGAACTGGCTCCTGAGCACCAAGCCAGACCTTAGCTCAGGCTCTTCCCAAGAGTGCTAGGAGCCTGGGACTTCACAGAGGGCCTTGGGATAGGGGGCTGCCTCCCACTCCGGACAAGGCCCACTGCTCTGTGCATGGCTCCTTTCCCTTCCCTTCTCCCTCTCCCGCCCCTCCTCCTCCTCATGGCATTCCTTCCGGCTGGGGTCTGTGCAGGCCCCCACATGGTCCCTGTTGGGGTGCACCCTCCCCCCCAATTCCGCCTTTTTAGACAGAGAGACTTTTGTCTGGGGGCTGGATGTAGAACAAGGCGCCTTTGAGTGGCTGGCAGAGGATTGGGGTCATGGGGAGGGGCAGGGCCAGGAAAGGGTGGCTCTGTGCTGGCCACCAGCTGGACTCCAAGCGACCCCCAACACCACCACAGGGTGGGGAGGAGGCCTCCAGGAACCAGGCCAAGGAGAGGGTACTATCAGCAGGGTGGAGTCAGGACAGGGAAAGGGGGTTTGGAGGTCAAGCCTTTGCTGGGGGCTGTCTGCTGGGGGCAGGGAGAACAGGACCCTCCTACCCCGCCCCCCCCAGTAGGAAGGCAGGAATGTTCACCCAGCTACTTGGCTTTCTTTATGTGACTCCCTCAGGCAATTTCTCAATCCCAGGCCATAGACTGGGATAAGGCCTCCCGCTACGCATTCAAAAGGGGCCAATCCCTGCAAGGAGTGAAGGGAGCACTCAGAGGTGGGGCTCAGTCAAAGCAGGGGAAATTCAGAGAGGGGGTGGGGTGGAGATAGAAACAGGAAAAGGAGGCCTGATGGGGATTCCAGTCCAACTAAGGGGTCCTTGTGTCTGGGCAGGTAGCATCTCTTGCCCAGATATTTTGAGATTGTAATGTCCCTGGGAAGACCCCTTTGGTGGTCTTTTGGGAGTGGAGTGGTGTCTCCCTCTGCCGGGAAGTCTGGAAACTACAAGCATCACAGAGCAATAAGAGCTGAGTAGGCTGTGGCTGAGTAGGCTGTGGCTGAGAAGGCGGGCTCTGTCCTTCACCTGTGCCAGAGTCTGCAAACGCGGATTCTGAAGGGACCCTGAAGGGACCGGGCAGGAATCATGGATGAGTGCAGCAGGACGGGCGTGAGATTACAAGGTACAGCGGCAACTGGGCGAACAGGAGAACTATTGTCCTGCCTAAAGGGTAGCCAGCCACCAAAAACACTGGAGCAAGCTCACATGGATAGAGAGAAGTACTTCCCAGATAACTTGTTAAGGGAAAAAAGCAAGATGTAGCGAAGTGTGCTACCAGTTGTGATGGGAAATTAATGTATATGCATATGCATAGAGAGAAGCAACTATGTGAGAGAGAAACATCCATCAGCTGCCTCCTGTGCACATCCCAATGGGGACTGAATCTGAAACCTAGGTATGTGCCCTGACTCCATGGGGATCATGCCATAGATCTCTACCGAGATCTATGGGGGTCAGACTCACAGTGTTTGGTTTACAGGACAACACTCCAACCAACTAAGCCACCTGGCCAGGGCTATTGTTCTTCTTTTAAGGCTATGAATGTTTCCACATGTTACAGAATGGACTGACAGGGGTGGGGAGACAAAATACTATTACCAAATGGCCCTTCTTCTCCTGGGGTCTCCCTGTACTAGGTTTGCCTTTCCCACCTCCAGGGAATTATAGCTCTCAATGTCAGAGATTGGTGAAAAGGAAAGGAATTATTTATTCATAAGTTATACAGACTTATAGTAATGACTTAATATCTTCACTAAAATCCTAAAGTTCCTTAAAATACCCACTAATATACACAGTCCTTCCTTCCCCCTTTGCCCAGTCCAGGGTACCATATCTCAGGAAAAGAAATAGAAGTCCATGGCTCAGGTATCCCCAAGTTCTTCCCAGTAATCCATGCTGGGCTGGCAGGCCTCCCGAGGTTCCCAGGACCATCAGCGGTGTCACTGTGATCTCCAGTTCTCAATTCAAACCTGCATCACATCTTCTCCTGCCCCGCCAGCAACAGTCCTTTCAGCACCTTCCTTCCCACGGCGTCTCCCGCATTGTTTCAAAGTGCTAAGAGAGAGCTCCACATCGCTGCTACATCTTGCTTTCCAGATTCCTAAGCTGTGTGGAAAAGGGAGCCCCAAAGCTGCATGGTTACCCCTCTGCATAGTTAACACCCCTGGGTTTAAATCCCAGTCCTAATCTTCTTCTGCACCCACATTTCCAACTCCTCCCACCATCAGCTACACCTGCCAGCATTCCCATATATTTCCAGCTTTTCTAGGCTGCATGGTGAGTCCGGGCAGGTGTGTCCCCAGGGCAAGAAGTGAGTCATCTGCAAGCTCTCACACAGGCACTGTAACCAGGGGGAGTTGCCTCCCGGTTACATCCTGGGTGGAAGTCACTCCCTTCTCCCTGGCCCAAAGCGTGGCCACAGCTATTTAACATATCCATAAAACCAGTCAAAAGTTATAGACATATTAAATGACCATTCCTGAGGTTATCTGCAAAACTGTTGATATACAGATCAACTCTCAATGGCCCTGCTCCATGTGTCCCATCCCCCAGTTCAGACTCTTGGGGGTGAGAACATCCTATATATATTTTTTAATATTTCCTGGACACCCCGAGTTCTGGACCCCATTAAAATCCCTCTTTATGGGGCCCCCTGGCTGCACCCTGTTATACACAGGCTCCTGGTAATTTCATGGACCCTAGATGGGCCAGGCTGGAGTGTGGGAGCTAGAGGCACTCTTACCCATGAGAGGGGTTATGGTTGGGCCAGTTCCCCACCTTCCCAGGTGGAAACTGAGAGTCCAGGTTGGTGGGTTGCAGAGGTATGGTACAGCAATACTCCAAGCTCCTACTTCCCAGGCAAGATGGGGACAGAGAGATCCATGGGCAGACAAGTGTGGCCTCCTGGGGCTCTGGAACCACTCCCTGTGGCCTCTGTATTCAGCACCTGTGAAAGAAGAGTGGGTGCTGGTGTTGATGGGAGAGACCTGGTTCTTCTTGCTGGCATGTACAAAGAATTACAGATCGGCACATCTATTAGTGTCTAATCAGTTTATTAGTGACTTGTTCCCATGGAAGAGGACAGGACTGGGTAGAGTGGGTGGTGAAAGGCAAAGTTTCAGGGCAAAGCAGGATGGCAAAAGTAAGAGCGGCTGAAGATCAAGGTGGCAAGCCCCCGGGCACCCTGAGGCCAGGTGGCCAGAGAGTCAAGAGTGCCAAGAGCACCCTGAGCCCAAGGAAGAGAGAGAGAGAGAGGGAGAGAGAGGGAGGGGGGGAGAGAGAGAGAGAGAGAGGAGAGAGAGACCTTTGTTCTGAGGACTTACATAGTTGGTGGGATAGGAGAAAAATTTACATATTGATGAACGGGTAAATGTGGTGCCAGCTTTTCTGGGGGAATGTGACTACCCAAACTTAGGTATGTGTGGGGGTCTGTTAGCCCTAATGTAACAGGGTACAGCCCAGAGGGGGCTCCCAAATAGGGATTTGGAATGGGGTCCAGAACTGAAGCTGTCCAGGAAATATTAGAAAGATATATAGGATGTACTCCCCACTCCCCTCTGCAGGTGTGAGTTGGGGGAAGGGACACATGCAGCAGGAACATACCAAGCTATTTTGTACAGCCACAGCTTTGCAGCTAATCCATGGCATGGTCATTTAACATACCTATAACCTTTAACTGGTTGCATAGATATGTTAAATAGCTGTGGCCATGCTTTGAGCTAGGGGAATGGAAGTGACTTCCACCCAAGATGTAACTGGGGGGCAGCTCCCCCTGGTTACAGAGCCTGCACGAGAGCTTAGAGAAGATTGGCTCCATGAATTGGGGGCACACCTGCCCAGACTTATGATGGTAGCCCAGTAAACTTGGAATAATACGGGAATGCTGGCAGATGTAACTGATTGTAGGAGGAGTCGGAAATGGGGGTGCAGAGGAAGGTTAGCACAGGTATTTAAACCCAGACTCGGCAGCCATTGAAGAGAGAACCATGTGGCTTTGGCCAGAGTGGAGACCACGTGGCTTTGGGTGCTCCCTTTAGCCACATAGCTTAGGAAACAGGAGAGACTTTTCCTGGAAGAAAGGGGGTGAAAGGACTCTTGCTGGTGGGCCACGGGAAGTTGTCACATGGCTTTGGATTGGCTGGAGATCCTGACGACGCCACAGCTGTTGGTGCCGGGAGCCTGAATCACAGACTTCTACTACTTTTCCTGAGATACGGTACCCCATATTAGGGCAGAGGGAGAAGGAAGGACTGTGTGTGTCTGTGGGTATCCTAAAGGACTTTAATATTTTAATGAAGACATTGGGTCACTACTTTAAGTCTGTATAGCTTTAAATAAACATTTCTTCTCCTTTTCACAAATCTCTGACACTGAGAGACGTCTTTCCTCTGGCGGTGGGCATAGTGAACCTAGTGGGGCGTCCTTTCGGTAATAGTATACGGTACACCTCCCTTGGCCCTGTTTGGTAACACTAATCCCTATCTTGCTCCAGACTCCATTTGCTCATCTTGTAGTAAAACAAATACATGACAGGAGGCAGTTAATTAAAATTGGGACACTTTCCAAAGTTATTTATGGGCTCTTTCTGTAAGCATCAGGGACTCCCTTGTAAAACAGATAGTCACCAGAGATAGACAATTAACCAAAGCTTTCTTATGAGCTCCTTCTTTGGGCACCGTGTGCCCTCTCCCACATTCCAGGCCCTGGGATGAAAGCACAGGTTCAAGGCTTTCTTTCTCAGATAGTGGGAATGCTACATAGAATTTCAAGGACTTCCCTTCTTTCTTGCTATTATAGTGTTTCTAGTGATGTTGGAACACCTGGCAATATTATCAGACCAGGCTCAGGACTGCTGAGTTAGCATGTAAGACCTGTCTCCTTTCTCCTTCCTGCCTCAGTTTACTATTTAATCTACCCAAGTGGTAAAAGGTAACCAGTGGTTGCCTGGCAACCAGGATGCTAGATGCTGGCCAGTAACAGCAGCGCAGTCTCAGAGTTCTTCCTATGCTGTCTCCTGCCTCACTGACAGGTGGCCCAGACCTGCCACTTTGGGGTGGTGTGGCTGTGAACTTCCAGGAGCCACTTGAAGTGCCACACAGGATGGCCGACGCTCTACAAGGCCCTTGAGATCTGCCCTCTGTGCTGCTTTGATGTCATCACCAACTAAGAGAAGCTGGAAATGTTGGTTTTTAGATGTCACCTCCTGATTTTTAAATGTTGGTAATTCCCTTGATGCTCTGTGGCTCAATAGTTGGATCAGGCCCTGGGGATACTGGTTTGAGTCCCTGGTTTTAGGCACTAGGCAAACTAGAGGAGGTTCAGCTCTACCCACCCCCAACACTGTCCCTCTGTTCCAGCCTTTTTCTATTCCTGGAACACTCCAGGCATGTTTCTGCCTCAGGGCCTTTGCAATGGCTGCTCTCTCTATCTTGGATCTTCTTCCACATGTCAATGGGCCTCATTCCATTACATTCTTCAAATCCTGGCTTAAATGCCACCTTGCCACATGGCCTTCCCTGGCCGCCCTATTTAAAATCAAAACCAACCTCTGCTGTTTCTATTTTCTTATTGTGGTAGGCAGTTAGACAAGAGCAGAGCAAGGACGATGGGGCATAAAGCCCCGGGTGCCTAGCAACTGGGAAAACAAGGATTTTGCCCCCGGGGTGAACTGTCCTCCCCTAGCATATCGCTGGTCCTGCTGTTCGGACTCCTTAACCATTCATATTGCCAGTCACAATATTTAGACCCCCTGACCTTTCCTCCTTAGAGATAACATCTAGGCCTCAGTTGTATTTCAGCTCCAGGCCCAGAAAAGCAGCAAAACTGGGTGGATTATGCCAGTGTTACCAGACAGGGATCTGGCCCTGAGTGGATCTGTCTAGGACCATTTGTAGTGAGTTCTTGACTTTGTGTAGGAGAGATCGGACAACACAAGTCCAAGTGACTATGAGTATACATTTTTTTAAAGCTGGGGATGTTACAGAAAATCACTTACTCACACATGGAAGATGGCGGAATCATGAGTTTATTACGTGCACGGGGCTCAGAGGGGGAGAGAGAGACCCCAAATTCTGAGCCATGAGCTGTGTTTCTCCAGGGTTTATAGAGCAAGCCGTTTACAGAAGCAGAGAGGCTGGTTATCAATAGCAAGCAGCAAGCCGTTTACAGAGGCAGAGGGGCTGGTTATCAATCAGGATGAGGTTGTAACAGTTACATGTCAGCAGGGTGAGGTACTACATTCTGTTTTTTTCAAGATATTCCCTGAGTGCTCTGCATGTCTACAGATTACTACATCGGGGACAGTGAAACAAGGAAGGGCTTAGCATAGAAGAAGCAACAGGAGAGCCTAGGTGGGGCTGCCTTAGCTCACTGGGAAGTCAGGGAAAAGGGGCTTTGGGGACAGGCTCAGGGGATCAGCCTGGGACGAGCTCACAGCTGCCTATTGCCTAGAGTGAGGAGACCCGTGCCTGTGGGGAAAGAAGTGGAAGGAGAAGAAAGGAGAGGGAAAGGTGTGGGCTGCTCCCCGGGACAGAGAACACTTTGGGTCCTTTGTCTTGAGTCTTTCATCTCCTTTATGGATTAAAGGAGGCCTCAGGGGAGGTTTCAGCAGAATATGCGTCAGTTCTCCAGATGTGCCCTTCCAGGGTAATGGTCTCCACTGACTGGTCAGTGGCAGGGCAGGGGTCTTTAGTTGAAGTTGGTTCTGGCATTGCCCACCTGGTTTTGCTGATGTTTGGGGCCTGGAGCTGACGTACAACTGAGGCCTAGATATCGTCTCCAGGTAGGTGACATTTTGCATCTGGCTATAAATTGCTCAGTCATTGTGTTAGCTATCTGCCTCAGATTCCCTGTTCCACGTGTGTGCGAAGGCATCTTCCTAACTGCTCACTACCCAGCCTCCCCAGGACCAGCTGCATTGACCCACTTGGCTCCAACCAATCAGGGGAGAGCACAGCCCTGAAAGGACACACCTGGAAAGTCGTTGAATATTCTATTGAGATCCTCCCTGAGACCTCTCCTAAAATCTCCACCCTTAAAAGCCCTTAGGATGGAGAACCCATCAAGCTCTTCCTCCTAGTAGTGTGTTGGAGACTCCCCTCCCCCTCTGCTTTCTTCCAGGCAAGTTCCCATGCCTCTCCTAAGCTCTAAGGGGCTCTTCTCTTGCCTCTGTAACTTTTTTACCAGGTCCATTTCTCCTACCACTTGCTTCTTCTACCTCTGTGACTTTCTAAATAAACTTTCTCTTATAGTTTGAGTCTTGGCTCTAAATTCTTTCTTAGCCAGAACTCAAGTACGGAGGTTGCTGAACCAAGGCCCACTCTGACTCCACCGGTTTAACACGTGGTGCTGTCAGCACAGGTGACCAGGTTCTTGGTGATCGCCAAAGAATTGAACTAAACACACAGAGAGTTTATAGCAGAAAGAGAGAGAGAGGGAGCAGATTTATTAAGCGGTAGTACACTCCACAGAGCATGGGAGCAGGCCAGCTCTGAGCAGAGATTGACCTCAGAGGCTGGAGGGATTCTATTCTAATAGGGCAGATATTTCCTGGCTAGTTTTGTGGGGTTTTACTGCGCATGCACAAGTAGTTGTATTACTTTAAAGCTACTGCACATGTGGTCTCCCATGATTTTCCTTGACTGGCTACCAGAGAAGGGGATCCCACAGTGTTAATTTATTATAATGCTATTATAATGAAACAAGGGTCATGTAGCATCTTTTGCACAGGTGCATTAATGATTCTCCATGACTCAGCACTTTTCCAGAAAGCCAGAACAACCAGTCTTAAAACAGGGTCTGTGTCCTGTATCCAAGTCCTTTATTTTAGCCCTGGGGCACCTCCCCAGTTTCCTCCTTCCTGACTATCCCTAACTCAGTGCCATTCTTGCTGCCATCAACAGTATAGCTTACCAATCTGCAAAGCATTTTCTAGGGAACTTTCCCTTGTTTTCTTGATGTTCAGCTTCCCCTGCTAGCATGGCATGTCTTCCTGAGCAGAATGAAATGCTCCCTCTCTCTGATGGCCTGCAAGCTAACAGATCATGCTATAGATATGCTAATTTTACCAGGGGCATTCTTGCCTGAGGCTGAGCAGCCCCCTTGTCAGCAAAGGGGTGAGGAAATACACACAAAGTAATGACTATTTTTCAAAGTTTCACAGGAGTCTCCATAACAGGACTCAGACAATGTGGAGGAGAGTATCCAAGGGTTGAGGGTGTCAAAGGGACTGAGAAATTTCACACTGTTCTTTGGATCCTTTTTTATGCTTACCTGTCTACTTGTCTACCTGTCTATGAACAGCCCCCACCCTTTGCCTAGCCCCTCCTCCATTCCCTTAATAAAGGATGCCTGAAGTTCAGACTCTCAAGATAAATTTGAGAATCAGTTCTCCTATCTTCTCAAGCTAGACCTTCTGGATCAATAAACCCTTCCTTGCTCCAAATTCTGATCTATTGAATATTGGCCTTTCTTTTAGAGACAGATTAGTGAAAAGCTAGGAAAATTTCTTGAGAAGTAGAATGAGGAAAACTGAGACAGATGGTTAGACAAATGGCCAAGCAATTTACAGCCAGCTAAATAATTGCAAGGTCTTATCTTCCCTAACCGAGGACACTTAGGAGTAAATGGTTTACACATTCCAGACCACGTGGGGATGGGGGAGAGGGAGACCTGCCTTTGCTCGGTGGTCCCTGTCCAGTGACGATCTCTGAAGGTGAAACTGACCAGAGAAGTGCCCTGATCCCTCCATACAGCTCATCTGTACTCATCAGCATATCAAAAGAAATACCTGGAAGGCTGCTGAATAGTTTGTTGAGACCCTCCCTAAGACCTCCCCTAAAATTCCTGCCTTTAGAAAACAGATAAAAACTCTTAAGACAAAGGATGCCAGTGCACACTCTCCCTTGGACAGGCCCTGCCTCCCCCACTTCTTTCCTCAGGCACGTACCTTTGTTTTCTTTTTCCTAAACTCTAAGAGTTCCCACCAGTCTTATCACCAGGAGAGCAGAGGGCAACCGCAGCTGGTCCTTGGCTAAGTCCCCTGCCTAAGCCCCCATCTTGTCTCAGCGGGTGGGGGTGGGGGGCCCTCCTTTTGTCTAACTTTTCAGTGAGCCGAAAAGCAGCTCTGCCTAAAATCACTATTGCAGTGTTTTTGCTTCTTCCACCCTAAGTCCTTCCTTTATTTCATTGTCCCCGGCTTTAATAAATCTACTCTCGAAATCACCTGGACTTTTGTCTTGAAATCTCTCCTGCACAAATGTGAGACAAACCCACACATCCCAGACCATTCCAGGGCAGACCTGCCTTGATCCCAGTTCCTTTCTGGTGACATTTTGAACCATCAGGCACATGACCCTTGGTCTTGTAACACTCCCAAGCCAAGGATTTTCATCTAAATTATAGAACAATGCCTGGCACATAGCAGGTTCTCATGAAGTTGTTAAAAGTGCCCTCATCCCTCCCCACATCATCATGGTGTCACAGGTGGGCACAGGTGACCAGGTTCTTGGTGACTGAAGACGAAGAACTAACTGAACACACAGAGTTTATAGCAGAAAGAGAGAGAGATTTATTAAGCGGTAGTACACTCTACAGAGCAAGGGAGTGGGCCAACTCTGAGCAGAGACTGACCTCAGGGGCTGGAGGGATTCTTGTAGGGCAGATATTTCCTGGCTAGTTTTGGTGTGCTTTACTGCGCATGTACAAGTAGTTGTATTACTTTAAAGCTATTGCACATGTGGTCTCCCATGATTTTCCTTGATTGGCCACCAGAGAAGGGGAGCCCACAATGTTAATTTATTATAATGCTATTACAATGAAGCAGGAGTTATTCATGATTCACCATGATTCAACACTTTTCCAGAAAGTGGGAACTGGTCTTAAAACAGGGTCTCTGTCCTGTACCAATGTCCTTTGTCTTAGCCATGAGGCACCTACCTCTGGCATTTCCACCTCCCTGACTATCTCCTGCCTCAACTTCCCCCCTGAGAGGCATGGTTCCCAACAATCTTTTTGAGGTTGTTGAAGGGTAAAGATCATTCTTCTGAACTTCTTCCAGCTCAGACTGGGCGGTCGTCCCTGCCTGTGGAGGAGCACACAGCTCTCTCCCTGTTCCATCTAGAGGCTGAAGAGGAACTCCTGAGGCCGTCATGGATGCTGTACATTGGTCAGCTTCAACATCACTCTCAGGGATTGGTTGGAAACCCTGGAGCATCATCAATTTGATACGGAGCTGCTTAGTCTAAAAGACAAAAATTTAACAAGTAAATTAAACAAACAAGGTCCTAAAAGTAGTAAGAGCAGCAATGTTATTAAGGGACCTAGGAGGGGTAATAGCCTCATTATGCTAGGGAGCCAGGAGGTCAGAGTATCCCTAATTCCTTGTCCCTGTTGACTGTATTTATGTAGCCATTCTGCCTGTTCATAAATTTTCCTTATGTTAGTTTCAACCATTCCAGAGTTATGTACAAGGTGCAGTAGGTTTTATTGATAACACATACCACGCCTTGTTCTGCTAGAAGATTGTCAAGGGCAAGGGAGTTACACATGACTACACTTGCCAGTGAGCCTAGTGACTGTGATAGTCCAGCTAGAGTATTGGTGGTATTTTTAGAGACTTTTCTATAATCTCGTTGAGTTTCCTTAGGGTGGCCTGAAGGTAGGCAAAGCCTCCCCAGGAGGCTGCAGCAGCTGTAGTGGTAGCAGCTCCTGCTATTACTAGACCAAAAGCTCATTTTCTTCTGCTGAAAGATGAACTTCCAGGACCCTGTGTTATGTTTATAATGGTAAGGTCTTGAGGTGCCAAGGTCTGTAAGGTACAGTCACCCCCATGTTTAGAGTTGCTGAGACGTGTATAAGCAATAGCTTCTTGAAGTTCTGAATGAACTGTGATCCAGTTATTAGGAGTCTCACACAGCCAGATGAGGCCCGGGGGTGCTGCAATGACTGCGGCATTGGTGGAGTTGTATTTGTTAAGGAGGGCGTATGGTAAGGGGGAGAGGCAATCCTTAAGGAGGCCTAAATTATCTCCCTGATCTTCCCCTTCTACAGGTAGTGGTAGAAATTTTGCAAATACTCCTTGAAGGGGTTGGTTCAATTTCCAACTAACACATTTTGAAGTATCATTGGTATCTGTATGATGAGTTTTGTCAAAGCAGCAATGGGTACCATTAGGAATGCAGTTAGAATCATAATTCAGGTAGCATACTATGTGTGACCAATTCAATGGTTGGAAAATTTCTCCCTTAGGAACATTCTGTAGAAAGCTGGAACTTGAAAGAGAGGCCGGGGCTTCAAATGGGTCAATGGTCTCTGTATGAGTATTATTATAACAAGGGATGCATCCTAGAATACTATCACATTTAAGAGAGGTACTGGTGTAATTAAATGACTTTAATTCTAGTGGGGTCATATGGAAGCACAAAGGAGGGTTCTACTCCCATCGGTGAAACATTTGTTGTCAGGGTTTTCTAAGAGTTGGTCTAGCAAGTCAGTTCTGCTGGAGCAAGTAAGATTAATGTCTGAGCAGGGATGGGTCAAGTCTGGGGGTGACTCTGTAGGCATTAAGGAGGCTGGATTTAAGGTATTACAGGTCTTTACAGTTATATCAGGATTGTTCAGGAGAAGGGCCTCATATTTGATCAGTCTATTTCCTATTAGCCAGAGGTGCCCTTTTGTTTCTAATACCCCTTGTGCCTGATGTGGAGTTAAGACCTCTAATTTCAGCCCAAAAGTCAGTTTAGCAGCTTCCTCAGTTAGCATGGCTGTAGCTGCAACTGCGTGTAGACATGGAGGCCACCTGATTACTACAGTGTCCAGCTTTTTAGAGGAATATGTAAATGGCCGAGATTTATTCCCTAGTCATTGGGCTAAGACCTCTAAGCCTATTCCTCACTTCTCTGCTATGCATAAAAAGAAAGGCTTATTTAAGTTAGGGGTGCCTAAGCCTGGGCACTCGACTTGGGCATGCCTGATTTCATTAAAAGCCTGATCACATTCCTTTTTGCATATAATGAGTTTGCTTCATACAAAGGTTTGGCAATTAGCCCAAAGTTGGGTATCCAAATCCTACAGAATTCTGCCATTGCTAAAAAGGAGCAAAGCTGCTGTTTAGTAGCAGGTGGAGTTAATGCAGTAATGGATTTAATTTTCTCCTATAATTGCCTACACCCAGGAGTCATAATATACCCTAAATAATATATTTTTTGTTTGGTAATCTGAGCCCCCTTCTTTGATGCCTGATATTCTCTTTCAGCTAGGAAATTCAGTCTGGTTGTTATTTCAATTGGAAGCCTCCTTGGAGGGGCTGCAGATTAGTATGTCATCTACATATTGTAAAACATCTCCTTGTAACCATAGCTCTCTAAGATCCTTTCCTTATACTCTAGCAAAGAGAGGGGAG
>PVIA01006012.1:0-104712 GCA_004024845.1 Tonatia bakeri | reverse complement strand
CTTAGCATAATGCTTTCCAGTTGCATCCATGATGTTGCATAGGGTAGGAGGTCCTTCTTTCTTTCTGCTGCATAGAATTCCATTGTGTAAATGTACCATAGTTTTTTGATCCATTCATTTACTGATGGGCATCTAGGTTGCTTCCAGCACTTAGCTATTGTAAATTGTGCTGCTATGAACATGGGGGTGCAAAGGTTCTAATGGCTTATTTCACAGACATAGAACAAACACTTCAAAAATTTATATGGAACCATAAACGACCCCAAATATCTACTGCAATATTGAAAAAGAAGAGCCTGGTAGGAGTCTTTATACCATAGAAATAGTCACATGCTATCAATCATAATCTTTTAAAATATTTTTTCAGGAACCAGTCTGCCAGTACACCAACTTCCCTTATCCTTTATCTCCCAGAAGATGGAGTATAAGAGTTACATGTACAGGACCAGCTATCAGATAGATCTGAGTTCAAATATGAACTTTTACATCTTTTAGCTGTGTAGCCATAAGAAAGTTACCAAATTTCACTGAGTCTCAGTGTCTTCATCTGTAAAATGGAGATGTATATAACTTGTAAAATTGTGGTGAAGATCAAATACAATAACATATTGTATGTAAGGAACACTGTGGAGTAAAGAATTTATCACAGGAATGAAACCTATTATACAATTGTGGAAGGAACTGAAGAAGACATGTTCCATAAGGAGGAATTGGAAATCAGAGAAAAGTCACTAACCCCCCCTCTGAAGCACTGGCAGTAATGGACAAGTTTGAGCTTGTAGGGAAATCTGGGAATGCAGGTATGTACAGTTGTCAGTGTGTGACTGTGAAAGGAGCTGGAGAAAAAAGCTGTTTATCTGTATAAGTGCCATCTATGGGGATCCAGAAGCAAATGTCCAGATGAAAGGCAAAGAGAGTGAGGACAAGCTGGAATGCACTGGCATGTGTACTAATATCCATCATTGTATCTGACTTCAAAGACTGTCAGAGAGGCTGGGCTACTGCTCTACTTTTGCCAGAGTGAAGAACCAAGAACCACAGAGAGTAATGGGTTAGAAAACTACCCCAGAGAACAGACTCAGACCTCATTCATTATGTGTGCTGTATGTGCCTGGCTAGATTTCAGAACTGCTATGGACCAGTGACTGCACTGCACCTCCTGTTTTTTTTTTTTCTTCCTTAAGAGAGTCTATAGAAGTTATCCTGTCTTTCTCATTATTGTATGTTTTATATGTTGTAGATGGTGTCTAATAACTTGTGTTTCAATCAACGGGTTCCTAGAACAAGAACAGCTGCAACTGCATAGTCTTATCTGTCTGTAGACACAATACAAATCATGATATCCTGGACTTCAAGTCTGTTTCTATGATGGGATAAGATTTTGGAAGGTCATAGGATGGGACTGAGCATATTTTGTGGAAAGGAGGAATAGAATAATTTGTGGTCAGAGGGGTAGACTTTTATAGATTGAAAAAGTGCCTTCAAATTCCTTCCACCTAGTAGTCATACCAGTTTCCAATGTAACATTGTTATCTGTAGTCAAGATGTGAGCTTTTTTTTCCTTTGAATCCAACTGTCCTTATGACTTGCTTTAATCAACAGAATATGGCAGAAGTGATGTTGTGTGACTTCCAATCCTAGGCCTCATGAGACTTTGTAGCTTTTGCCTTCACTGTTTTTGAATTTGCTATCACTGTACATGGAAGACAGTCTAATCTTTTTGATAATAAAAACCCATGTGGAGAGGGAGGTTCAGCAATTTATTCTTTCAAGCTAAGCTCACCTCTCAGCAACACCCAAGTTGATGCAATTGTGTGAGTGAACCTAGACCAGACCAGCAGAATTACCCAACCAAGGCACAGCATCATGAGAAATAATACATCATGAGAAATAACCTTACATTTTAAGCTACTAAGTTTTATGGTTATTTGTTATGCAACTTTAGATGACTGATGCGCCCTCCCAATAAATTATTTGTCTGCTTAACTTAACCAGAATAAGTTTTAGTTGTTTTGTTTTTCCATTGTTTTTATGTGGGATAAATGTGCTACTGTTTATGAAGGACTTACTAAAGACTTGGCATATAGTAAATGCTGAATTAATGCTAGCCACTATTACGTGCAATTGAGAGAAGTGTGGACAGCCTGGAGAGGATCTGACAGACCTGTACAATGATCTGTCAAACAATGGGTATGAGTCTAAATGTCAGTTCTCTCAAATTGAAAATGAAGACATTGCTAAATTATCTGTAAATGCTTGTCGAACTCTAAAAGCCCATGATTCTACACAAGATTGACAAACGCAACCTTGGCACAAATTCTGGTTGGATGCAAATCCATGCATCAGTTGGTCTCAGCTGTGGCATGACCTATGACAATATCTTTATGATCGGTTTATGTGGTGTTCCATGACTACTTCATTTATCGGTATCAGAGTAGCAATGAGTTGTGTGGGCATCTTCCAGAGCTCCTGCATTGGTCATGTACGGGCACAATATATAATGTAGTTTATGTGACTCTGTTGGCTCCCAGGTGAAAGTTTTTAGGATATTTTCTCTGATTTTGTAGGGAGGTAAGGTTAATTCTGTGCAGCACAAAGGATGTGAAGGAAAATCTACATCACTGAGTGATTTACCTCTAATCCCAAATTTGTATGCCCCGCTCAGCAGTGCATTTGCCCTGCAAGTAACAGAGTCTTTTCTTTTTGGAAGTAAGTTTAGACTATTTTTTTTCCTTAAAGATGTATCTTACTGCCATTGCAAGCAGCTTCTTAGTATGTTTTTTCCAATTACATTTAACAGACTTCACCAAACAGTTCTGATGAGTACAGTTTTCTGCATTTGAAGGGGGTTGAATGTGAATGCCACAGCCTGTGGGTCGAGGCACTGAGGAGCTGAGAGTAATTGCCCTCGCTCACCTGGAAGATGGTCTTCCCAAGGTCTAGGCTAGGAAACAGAACCCTGGGCCCAGATGCGCCCACATCAGCGTTAATCAACAGATCATGTAAACGAGGCAACCATTTATAGCATTTACTTGAAATTTCATTTAAATTGCTGGTTAAGTGGAATACATTTAAAACCCTGAAGTCAACACTTGAGCAAATTGGTTTTAAAACTATATATTAAATTGTAGCACATTGCAATTTAATACATAGTTCTGAGATAATTGCTTATTGCTTAAAGAGTACAAAATATGTGTTCAAATACTTTAGTGTGGTTGCTGAGGCACAAGAAGCAATGTCTTCTTGTTTGCTTTTGTGTGAAGAAGGTAAAATGTACTAATAACCAACATGATGGCTGAACTTAGGCTGTTTGGCTGTGACATCTGGGCTTTGCCACTTACGAGCTATGTGACTTGGGCAATGCTCTTCACCTCTCTGGCCTCAGAGAGATCTGCACAATGAAGTTAATAAAGGTATTCTCATCAAAGATTTATTATGAGGATTATATAAGGTAATTCATATAATGTGCCTAGCTCAGTATGTGATCCATTGTAAGTGTCTAATAAATGTTAACTGTTGTTGTTTTGTAAGTGACTTGTATTTTTGTTTCCTTTAAGCCTTTTGTACTTCTAGAAAAGATAACATCACAAAAATGGCTTGCTTTATATTTCTTTTTGGCAGTATTGTTCTAGACTTTTTTTTTTTTGCTAATATAGTACTCTACCCATGGACCTCAAACATTCAGACTTGTATTTAAGTGGAAAGTTTTTTAAAAAGAGAAAGAAGAAAAGACCATATTTATTTTCTGGCAGTAACTGGGTGATCTTCCAGCTTTGGAGAACAGTACACATATGTGGAAAACTCCGAGGATCCAGAGAATATACTTAGGAAAGTGTGTTAGGTTGGTTTTAACTTTCCTTAATTGAAATAGTTGAAAAAGCCAAGTTATTCAGACTGTGGTTCTCTAGTTTCACAGAATACAGAATGACTGTCACTCACTAAGAGGGGAAGTTTATTGAAAGAATTTTGGAGAACTCACAGAACTGGAGGAAGGGCAGAAGAATTAGGCCTTGGAAAGAGACAAAAGCCAAGGCAACTCTGGAGATCTGGAATACTTGGGACTTGGAGATACCCATAAAAGGCAGTAACCGTAACTGACAGTGCTGCCTAAGATAGTGTCCTGGGGGAAGGGCATGGTTCAAGTTCAATGCTGGTTGGGCCAAAAATGCCCCAAGAAAACCAGCAAACTAGAAACAGGCATTGTACCTACTCAGTGTTAAATCTCAGAAAACAGGAGTCATTGATAAAGGAACAACTAAAATCTGATGTTTTACAAATATATGTAGACAAGAAATAAAGTGAAGAATAAGAGATGACAAGGAGCCAAGATGGCAGAGCATGAAAATTCTGATAGGAACTGTCAGTGTCTAATGAAGGAGAAGAAAGACACAATGAGTACAGCTCCTGGGGAACACATTGCACCTTGGAGTAGTAGCTGCCTCTGAGCCAAAGGAAAGCACATCAAGTTCTCCAGCCTGAGCTGACATTTACTGACCAGATAGGCCAAATCCAGCTTTCTCCTGAAGCCCAACTGCATCCAAGCCTTTGCAAACTGAAGTTGTACCCATCAGAAAAGTTCATAAGGTTTAAAGGTAGGGTGGTGTGTGTGGGTGTTTTCAAGAGCTGCCTATCAATATGACAAGCTCAGACATATAACAGCCACATACAAAGCTTATCAAGTAATGTTTATTCAAGCAATAGGAGGGGATGTCTCTGGAAAACCTGCTCCCTGAAAATAGCAGGTCACCCAGTTCCTGGCCTGATACTTAGTGAAAGGAAAATATTTTTAAAATTAAAAATAAATAAATAGGATTTATGGTGTCCCATGCATTTATTGGCCATTGACAGGGCACTGACAATTGCTTTTTTTTTGTTTTTTGGCTGTTTCAGAGACTCCCTTCTAAGGGGCTTGTCTTCTTTGAGAATAGATGATGTTTCTGGACCTTGCTTTTTTGTTGAAGGGGATAGCTTGGTGTTTCAGCAGAATCTGAATCATTTGACTGGCATCCCAGATGCTAACACAGCAGGGCGTCATTAAATAAAACCCTGAGTGATGGGAACATGTCACTCCCAGAAATGTTATATTTTCATCCATGCTTTGCAGGGGAGGAGCCACTGCATGGATGCACAAAATGATTTTTTCCTATCCTATTCTGTCACCTTTTCATCTAAAGATCATTTTAGAAGGCCGAGTTACTGGAGGATAGAAAAGCTATCCTATTGATGGACAAGGCTCATTAGAAAGACACAAGATTTCTGGCTTCAAGTTTGCAGTAACACTATTATGGGGGAGAGATGAAAATAAATGTAAACCTACTATCTTGTCTTTTATCTGATTCATGTCTTCCCTCTCCCTGGCCTGGATAACTGCCATCAAATCCCTCCACTTCCAATTCCTGATTCCTGTCTGAACGCTACGCCCGTACCCGCTGCATCTTTCTAAAGCACTTGTCTATCCCATCAGTTCTCAGTGACTTCCTGTTGCCTGCCAAGGAACACCTAAATTCCTCAGTCTCTATCAAACTCCTGCAATATCAGTCACCATGCCAGCTTCTCAATAGTCACGTTTCGAATTTATAGGCCTGGCTCCTCGGATGCAGAGCAGTTCTTGACGTTTCCTGGGCACACACACACACATACGTTTTTCTCCCTAGTTCATGTTGCTTGTCTTTTTGTCATGAATATCCTTGCCATGACCTTTGTTTCTACTCCACCATAACCGTTTTCTATAGTCAGTGAAAAATTTTGATTTTCTACCCCCTCCTCACCACCCACTTACCCAACTAACCCTTAGCCAGTGGTTCCCACATTAGTATAGGCCCCCGAGAGTCATCTTAGATTCTTTTGTTTTCTTAACTCCCCACATCCACTTCATCAGCAAGGCCCCGTGACTTTACCGCCAGAATGTCTCCCACTTTGCTACACGTCCACTGCTACCTTCCTGGTCAAAGCTGTCATATCTGTTGCCTGGGCTTCTACTGTAGCCTCCTAAGCAATCTCTCTATTTCCACATCTGCTCTCTGACAGTCCATCATGGAACCAGAGTGGTCTTTTATAAATGTAAACCAGGTCATGTTAGTCCTCTGTTTAAAACCCTTAAGAGACTCCCTGTCTCTCTTAGAATAAAACACCTTACCTGAATGCTCCTTGTCTCTCTTTCCAAATCACATGTTATTCCTTCCTTCTCCTTGTTCTTGTATGTGACCTACATTGATCTCTGTTTTTTTTAAGAGGCCAATTTATTGATTATTTGCATTTTCTGTTTCTTCTGCCTGGACTATTCTCTTTTTATGTCTTTTTACATTTCTGGCTTCTCTTTCACATCTCAATTCAAATATCTCTTCTTCAGAAAGGCTTTCCCCTGACCAGATTCTAAAATAACTTCTTGCCTTTATTCTGTCAAGTCATTCAGATTATTTTCTTTAGAGTATTTATTAGAGTCTATGATTACTTTAATTATTTATCTTTTTGCCTTTTTATTAACTATATCTCCCATTCAACCCAAATAAATACAAATTTGTGTCTTTTTTGTTCATTGCTCAGCCTCCAATGCTTCATACAGTATTTTGAAATTAATATATACTAAATAAATACTTGCTGAATGGCTGAATAAAGGGCCATCCCACATATCATCTAACCTGAGAGGACTTTCTGCTTCTCACACTCAGAAGCCCTTCTCAGGAATTCTGATGTGTTTTGTCTGACCTCAAGCATCATACCGTATACATTCCATATGGGATCCTAGGTATTCATTTCCCTTCTTGGATTTCAAAGTCACCGTCCATGTGTCTGATTTGTCTTTGAGTCCTGATAGTGCCTATTCCAATGTGTTACACAGAGCAGGTATTTGATAATTGCTTCAGAAAGGATCAATAAAAGACATATCAATACTGTGGATTTCAACTAAGGAAAGACTTGGACCCCAAAATGACACTAAACAAGTTATTTAAATGCTTTTTATTTCTTTTTATCTTGGCCTTTGGGTACCCATCTCCAGCTGGGTGATGGGTAGTCAGTGAAAATTTTGAAGCTGGGAGTAAAGTTTTGTCATTTATGCCTGCGACTTCATACGTTTGGGTTTCACTGTGGCAATTCTTCAGTCTCTAAGTAGGTTCTGTGACTCTACCAAATCACAGGTTTACATTCAGAAATTAAATCCCTGCATTTGTTACTGTTGCCCAAATTTTATAGCTTCTATGGCTACTGTCTTATATTATTGTTATTTCTTAATTATTTGTTTATTTATTGTAGTCGTCTTCCTCGTAGGTTGTCCATAATTACTCTCTTATTGGCATGTTGTTTTTAAGGCAACAAAAATGACTTAAAATGCATGTGATAAACTTTTAATTTTTAATTCAGTTTTTATTTATTTATTTTTATTTAGATATTTGTTTTTGTATTATAAATGAATTTTAGCACTAATTTTTTTGGGAGGTAACTGTTTTTTTAAAAAATGTTATTGTTGTTCAATTATAATTATACCCATTTTTCCCCATTACTCTCTCCTGCCCTACCCACCCTTCACATCTCACATTCAATCCTTCCCTGACTGTTGTCTTTGTCCATGGGTTGTTTATATGTGTTCCCTGATGACTCTTCCCCTTCTTTACCTCATTACGTGCCCCCCTTCTAGTTACTATCAGTTTGTTTTTAATTTCCATGTCTCTGGGTCTATTTTGTTTGCTTGTTTGTTTTGTTGATTAGGTTCCACTTATAGGTGAGATCATATGGTATTTGTCTTTCACTGCCTGGTTTATTTCACTTAGCATAATGCTCTCCAGATCCATTCATGCTATAATGAATGGCAGGAACTCCTTCTTTCTTTCTGCTGTATAGTATTCCATTGTGTAAATGTACCATAGTTCTTTTATCCACTCATGTACAGATGGGCACTTACGCTGTTTCCAGTGCTTGGCTGTTGTAAATAACACTGCTATGAACATTGGGGTGCATAGGTTCTTTTGAATTGGTGTCTCAGGATTCTTAGGGTATAATCCCAGCAGTCAAATTGCTGGGTCAAAAGAAAGTTCCATTTTTAGTTTTCTGAGGAAATTCCATACTGTTTTCCACAGTGGCTGCACCAGTCTGCCTCCCTACCAAGAGTACAATAGGGTTCCCTTTTCTCTACAACTTTGCCAGCACTTGTTTGTTGGCTTGTTCATGATGGCCATTCTGACCAGTGTGAAGTGGTAAAAGGGATGCAAACAACATATGAGTCAGGCAATACCAGGTACATCAACTAAATTAGGTATCTACTCTTTTGAGCTTAGAGGAGACATCTGTCAGAAAAATCCAGAACAGGGGAATGTCTCTTCCGCTTTTTTTTCATCTCTATTTTCCTTTCCCCCTGGCTCCCTAAATAATCTCTTTTTAAGCTTTTAGCAATTTGAGAACAGAAACTCTGTGCTGTGTATTTTTCTGTATTCCTAGGCTTGGCACATAGTAGGTCTTTATCAACTTATTTTCATTTATTTTTCTCCTCATTTGAGGACATTTTTTTCATTGCTTTAAGAGAGGGATGAAAAGAGAGAGGGAAACATTGATGTGAGAGAGAAATGTCGATTGGTTGCCTTCTGCACATGCCTGGACTGGGGATCAAATGCACCTAGACCAGGGATCAAACCTGCAACTTAGGTATGTGCCCTGACCAAGAATCAAACCCACAACCCTTCAGTTATGGGGCTATGGCTCCAACCAGCTCTGCTTCTTTTGTCTACCTTGGATGGTCCTATTAGGTTCTCTAGGTCCTGACACATAAAATTCCCTGGGTCCCCAATCTCTTTGGCACAAGTTTTCTAAAGAGTGCCTTTTCCCAACCAGATGCCTGGACTCATTTTTTGATCCATTGTTCCTCATTTCTATCCTTTGAAATCAAGAATTATGTTCTTATTGTTAGTTTGCTCCTAACAATAAGAGCCTTGGATGGGAAGCTTGGCTCTTACTGGCAGATTTTCTCACAAAGACCTAAGGTAATTAATTCTAATCTTTACCTGAGCCAACAGTGTAATTCTGGTGCCAAAAGAGAGTTCATAGAGACTGAGTCACATTAATAGTTACCACTTACTGTGTTTTTTACGGTGTTCCTGGCACTTTGCTTAGCAGCATGCATGCATTGCCATATTCAATCGTCCCAATGACTCAATGCCAAAGACATAGCTATTTTTCTCATTTGCCAGATAAGAAATCTGGATCACATAGAAATTAAATAACATGGGTAAGGTCACAGCAGCAGTTAGAATTTGGGCCAGGATCTGTCTGGTTTCAAAGCTTAAGCTTTGGAGTCAACCAGGGTGGTAATGGAAGCCTTCATAATGGAATATAGTGATCAGAGTATGATAAATAGGGGTTTAAAGCATGGGGGGGGCACAAATGGAGTTTTGTGCAATGCCTCATTTTTTAAAATAGAAATAAACTGACCCAGACATTGACCATGGGAATCAGAAACCATTGAAGAAATTGGAGTAGTTTTAACTAGCAAAGAAAAAAATAGATTTAGGTGAGAGTTGGTAAAAAGTCTTTGCATGTTTGGATTAGAGTCCTATGGAAGAGAAATGAGACTTGCTTTGTCCACCCTTTTACAAGCCCATAGAAATGACACAAAATGAACTCACTGTAAGAAGCTTTGTGACCACTCCAACTGTCAGTGGAGTTTCTACTTTAAGAATTGATGAAGTTGTTATTATTATTACTTATTACTGCAGATAATCAAAAAGAAGACAAGTCTGCTACTTAAGCACTCTTCCCTGATACCTCAAGTTCTTCTGTAACCCTATTCCTTAAGCTCAAATGTCTCTATTATTTACATATGAAACATGTTAACATGACCTTAGAGTCACCCAGAACAGTGATTCCTTAACCCACCTGCATGTTGGTGTACAGGGTGGGGCCAAAGTAGGTTAGTAGTTCTTTGTATAGAAAATAGCACAATAATTAATAAATAACAATACAAGAATACACTCTGTTTCACATACCCACAACTATAAACCTACTTTGTTCCACCCTGTATTTCTGTACTATTGTATATGTTAGAGTGCTCACTCAGATTTGAGATTCTGGGCCCCCACCTAGAGCAAAATCTTTTGGGTAGCAACTTAGGAATCTGGAACTTAGTCAGTCTTTCCCAGAGTTTTCTGTCAGCCAGCCATGTCTTTCCTTGGATTGTCTCTTGTTTAATAGACAAGGAAACTCAGCCACAGAAAGGCTGTATTAGGCCAGGATCAGAGAGCATGGGTTGTATGGAAGGGTTAGATAAAATGACTTTCAAGAGAATTCTATAGCCAACCAGTCAGTCCTCAGAGGGGTGTTGAGTGCCCACTAATGCCAGCTGCTGAGCTGCGCCCTCCCAGTGTGGGCTGAACTGCTCGACTGTCATCTTGTGTCCCTAATGTTGTGGCAGGAGGTTCTACTCTCTTCACATGGACATTCCCTACCATTGTAGTCCCTCTTCCCACTCTTCCACTGGATAACCCACCACTTGGTCTAGAGTTCATTGCCTTGGTCATTTGACAACTCTGAGGAGATCTCCCTTTCTACTGTCATAATTTACTGTCACATGAAAATGTCACTTTGCTCTTATGCATTTATGTACTCAATAAATATTGATTGCCTACTAGAATTAGGTAATTTTTATGTAGTTAATATTAATAACATTTATTGAGTACCCACTACTTACCAGGCACTATTTTAAGTATTTATCTGTATTAATCCATTTAATTGTATGTCAAAGGAAGAAGCTGCTTCTCAATTTCTGAAACAATATTTGAAGCTGAATTTATTATTTGTGAAACAAGGGGGAGCTGTATGCCCCTTGGAATAAAACAAAAGTTGTGGTTATGTAGAGTGTTGGAAGATATGGACTAGAGGAACTGGTAGAAATTCAGAAGTCAAAGTGTTTAGGGGTTGACTGATTGTCCCATATGAAATTGTGGTTCATGGAGTGGGACTTGGGGATGCACTAACTCTTAAAAGTCAAATAATTACAAAATAAGAAAAAGGAGGAAAGCAGTAAAATGAATGGGGAGAGAGGAAAGTGAGAGTATCTCATCTATGTGTCCTTTGATAATCCAGAGACCATAAACTCTGTTTTGACTAGTTGACCCTGCCCTCTAGGTTCTTTCAGTTTTTACTGTCTCTTCTCTCACCCATGAATTGGGTTCTTTATCTGCCCCATCCCTAGCAAAGATCCCTATATCTGCTCAGTTCGGTCCAGTAACTTGCAATGACATCTCGGAGGAGGGGAGTATTATCACTTGCTGGTAGACTTCTTTTATTTAACAGAGGGGAGGGGAGGGAGAAAGAGAAATATCACTCAGTGTGTGCCCTGACTGGGAGTCGAACCAGTGACCTTTAGGTTCGCAGGCCAGCATTCGATCCACTGAGCCACACCAACCGTGGAAGTGGTTGCAGTTTTACGTAGGGTTATCACTTTAGGGCTTGCTCAGAAGCTGATGTTTAAGGAAAGAGTCACAGAAGATCAAAGAAGCCAAAGTAGTGAGAGCTTAGAGTACAGTAATAAGATAGAGGTTTGAGGTCCAAGAGATAATAGGAAAAGGGATTCATTTAGGGCCTTTGAGGTCATTATAAGGACTTGGACTTCTGGTTTAATGAGCTAAGTGGCCATTTGATGGTTTAAGTAGAATAGTCACCATGTGATATGACTTATCTTTTCAAAGGAACATAGGAACTACTGTCTTGAGAGTAGTCTACATGGCATGCAGGGTATGGATGGAGACCCGGAGGTTAGTTGGGAGGCTGCTCCACTAATCTACACATTTGATGGTGGTTTGCACTAAGCATTTGATAGTGTCAGGGAAGAGTGTAATGAAAAGCAGTCGTATTCTGGCAACATGGATGATTCTTTCAATTGAAAGACTTTATTTTTAACCACTATAACTCTAGCAGTTAGATTGGAAGTCCTAGAAATGTATCCCCAAAGATCACAGCTTGACCTACTATACAATCTCCAGAGGGTCTTTTCTAATTTGGGAAATGCAGGGGGAGGAAGAGTCATGTGATCACATCTGGCAGTAGAAATAAAACATATCTATCAAGAAAAGAGAAATAATCTATACCCAATTATTATAGTATTTTCTTCTAGATATGATTTATGGGCATTTCTTTAATTGATTGCTCTGGACACAGAGATGATTTTAATTCCAATTTCATTGCTATTCTGGTTGAAAGTGGGTGTTTGACATTTTTTACTCTGTGTATGTGAGAGAGAGGCAGAGAGAGAGAGAGACAGAGAAAGAGAGAGAGAGAGAGAGAGAGAGAGAGAGGGAGAGAGGGAGAGACTCTGATCTGAGAGGGTTACAGAGCAGCTGCTATTCCCTGGGCAATAAAACCCTGAAATCCTACTAATGAGGGAAGAAGAAAAAAACCCTAACTTTTTCTGGGTGATTAGTAATAGCACTGCCTACTGACATAACCAGGGTTCCCTGAATAATTGCCCTCTTTTCCAGTTTATTTTTAGGACCTAAAAATTGGGGGGAGCAAAGTGCCTTTAGGTGTAGAGCATTTCTGTCTAAAAGTGCAATTCCATTGCTTCAGCATTTCATCCTAAACCATGTTAAATACATCCTTTCAAGTGAAAGATAAGTGATAGTGAAGGCCGGAAGTAAAATTCAACACAGGCTCTGGATGGTTTACCCTTCAGGGTGAGGATAAGAGCTGGATCGCTTGCAGCAGATTCCACCTTTCCCAAGTTGGGGATGTTCCTGTGGGGATATGTCAAGTGGGGATGTGTTCATCTTCCTCTGAGGCCACCATTTGAGTTCGCCAGCAGCAGAGTTAAAGGGTTTATAAACCACATAATTTTATCAAAACATTTAACGTTGAGGAGAATATGGACTCAAAGCATAATAAATGGTAATACTGTTGGAGCCCTCAGTAAGTATAAAAATATTTGAAATATAGTTAGATCATCAGCATATTTAAGGTAGTTTTACAAAGTATACGCAACACACTGTGCTAGATGCAGTGCCGAAAAATACTTTAAAAAATTATTTCTGTAATTTCTACAACTAAGTGAACATGAATATTATAAGGAGGAGAGAGATATTCATCAGAAAAAGAAAAAATAATCAAAGTTTGTATCATACATTGGTTGAGCATCTGGATTAAGTGACCAGCATTATTTTATTCACAGGTATAAATTTCCATGCTGACTTTTTTTAACCTTTAGTCATTGACTGACCATTGTACCATCCTAAAAATCTCCTGTTCCATTTTTCTGCCTCTGCCCCCACTGCAAGTCTGAGAAGTTTAAAGGCATTAAATGTGGGTTTACACAAACAATCATGCTGCACTTTTCCTTTTATCCCCTTTCAGTGGGAAATGGCCGAGGAGGTTGAAGGAGAGGCTCTCAGGGGCCAAGCACTGTCTGTAATAGAGAGGACCATATAAATGTGAGCTTAAAAATCTAAATGAAGAAAAGCGACATTTTGATATTGTTATTTCTTCTTTAGGAATAACATTAAAAGGAAGCATATGGCAATCCTTTAAAAATTACAAGAGAGGGTGTGTTCATAATATAGACACAGATCTTTTGTACATATGATTGAAAGGTGTTTGCAAGAGTGAGAATTTACAACTTTTGAGCTGCGCCACACTCCCTGATGCTAAACAAGATGTTGTAGGAATGGAACATAGAAGTTTCTTTCCCTAACTCTATAGTTGGGCACCATATAAGAAACTGTCAGCTTCAGTGCTGCAAGTGTATTGGGTTAGCCAAAAAAGTCAGTATAGTCTTTCTGTTAAATAAAAGGCATGTTTTTCACTTTCACCAATAACTTTATTTATTTGGATATTTTGATTATGTTGGTTATCTCCTGTATGGTGTAACATTGATTTTCCCCATTAATGTCTTGATTTGGTCTCTGTCAACTTCAACTGGTCTGCTGGACCACAGAGCATCATCCAGCTAGAAATCTCCAACATGAAACTTTCTTTGCAAACCACGTCTGACATGTTCGATCAGCCACAGCACCTTGTCTGTACACTGCACAGATTACTTTTTTTCAGTTGTGCATTAACCTTTCTTGAAGTAATAAAGCATAATATGCCAAAAATGTTGCATGTTTTCTTCTGTCTTCAATATTAAAATGGCTACACTAAAATTCACCAATTTTGATAAGATTTTTAAAATGCATGCTGATATGACAGCTGTCACTATACAGTCTAACAAAATTGTTTCAAATGAAATTGAAGACAACCAAATGCTACTAGAGCCATCTTATGGAAAAAAACAAATGAAGGTTTTGGCCAACCCAATATTAAAATAAAGTCTGCCATTTGAAGCTGGGATGGTGATTCATTTTTTACCCTGTGTTTTGCTGTTGTCTAATTAGGTTATCTCTCAAACACAATTTGTTTCTGTACTTCCAGGAGATACTGGTCAACAAGATATGGTTCCAACTAAGAAGAGCACTGTTCTCATGGATGGGGTCACACTGAATGGTCCCACAACAGATACAAAAGCAAGAGAGAAATTTGTTGAAGAGGCCTGCAGGCTAATAATGGAAGAGGTGGTTTTGAAGGCTACAGATGTCAATGAGAAGGTAAAAGAAAAACGCCTGTAAGAAGCCCCAGGAATAGGAAAGATATTTTTTTGTGTGTGTTTTTGTCTTCTTTTCCCCAAATCTGGATGGCTAGATGTAAGAGAAATGGGAAGTACACACTTTAATATCCTCTGTACCTTTGTTTCAAGGGGCTGCCCCGATTCTAATGTTTGCACTTGTTCCTGCCCACTCTCCCTCTACTTCCATATCTGCTTTCCTGGAAGGGCTAACTCTTAACAGCCATTATTTGGGGGAAGATTGGCCAGGACTCCAGCACGTATGCATATAAGTCCATGAAGTTTTCTGCCCCAGATAATAATATAGACTATAAATGACCTAATAGCCTGATTTATACACTCTTGAAAACACACTTTGCTCTCCATTTTTTTTGGTGCACATTCTTTATGTAGCTAATAAAAACCAAGCAGAAGTTATAAAAGGTGTGAAAAAATTTTTTAATTTATCTGAGAGTCTTTATCAGGAACTTGTCTGAGCTTAGGTTAGAATGCTTGGGTTTTCAAGTCTGACTTCTGACTGGTAGCAATGACTGGTTTCAGGTTTCAAATTGAGGCTCTAAGTCAGATTCAGAATGATACGGGAACTACTATTAATGGCATCTTACTCTACAGCATACTTAAGATGCACCAGATGTTGTTCTAAGGACTACTCCATATGTATTTGTGTATTTAATCCTTAAAGAGCCCCAAGAGGTAGATACAGTGGTACCTTGGTATTTCTCTTGCTACTTGTTGTTAATTCATTATGGAACTCATGATGAGTGCCAAAATTGATGAGTACCACATGATAAAGGATCTTCTCTTGCAGGGTGGCATTGTGACTCATACAAGTTCTAGCAAGCACGATGAGTAGTGAGCAAGCCCTGAGTGCTGATACATTTTTTTCTTGTCAAAATGTGACAAGTACAGGGTTGGATGAGTTTTGAGGCCGATGAATACTGGGGTATGACTGTGCTACTTATTAACTCCAGTTTAGAGATGAGGAAAACAGTGAGACACAGAGGTGAAGTACTTTGCCCAAGACCACTTGCTAGTGAGCATCAGAGCTGGTCCCAAAATCCAGGCAGTCTGGCCTCAGAGTCTGTGCCTTTAACTACTCTATAGGTCTCTTAAAATCCCCAAATTACTCTTTCTCACATTGATCATCTTTATATTGGAATGGATTACTGACAAGTGGATCAACAAAGAGGAGAGACTTTTATACCAATTCTGCTAGTCAGTTATAAATGTCATTTAAGAAAACATTTTGAATGTGAAGTGGAATTTATTCTGAATTTTTGATCACATGCGTTTGGGAAAACTAATACATAAATAAATTGAAATGACCAGTGAACTTTGAATGGTTATGTTCGAGGTAAAAATCACAGGTATTTTTTGATTATGTATTCATAATTGCCTGTTTTCTGGTCTTATCTGTACTTGTGAGATATTTTGCATCTGCTTTACTTTAGCACACACTGCCCTTCTGGTAAGATTTTTTTTTAAACTGGCCTTTATTCAGTCATTAAATATTAACTGAGTGTTAGCTATGGGTATGGCATTATATTTGGCCCTGGGGGATATAAAGAAAAATAAGATAAAGACTCAGCTTTGAACTGAACTTATAATCTAATTAGCAGAGTGAGTTTTCATTTGAGAAGAGAATAGGGGGTCCCAGGAAGAATGTGATAAATGCTGGGTGACTGGGGCTGACTTTGGGGATTTCACAGAGGAGTGGGCACTTTGAGCTTTGATGTGGAATGTCAAGGTTAAGTGAGATTTTGATGGGCAGAGAGAAGTCCGCCTCTGTGTTGAAGAAAGCAGGAAGGTAAATACAGAAAGAGAGCTGCAATAGAACAAGATACATTTAATGTAGTAAGGGGATCTTTTTGCCTGTAAAGAAGTGTTTATGTAAGGAACCAATGGGAGATAAAA
The DNA here is from genome assembly GCA_004024845.1 of Tonatia bakeri. NCBI lineage: Eukaryota > Metazoa > Chordata > Mammalia > Chiroptera > Phyllostomidae > Tonatia > Tonatia bakeri. The sequence continues at coordinate 88,223 of PVIA01006012.1, read as the reverse complement.
TGAGAAAGGGAGGCTTATGATTCTAAGTTATCAATTAAAGAACCAGAAGTCAATCACAGTATAATAGATGTGTAGGCTATCCATGTGAATGTGGATGGAAATCTAACGGGGAAGAGGTTGAAGTTTCTATGCCACAACTTAGCCTACTTTGTCAGACATCCAATAGAGTACCATTAAAAGGTGAGAGGGGTGGGCGTAGTAAAGGGTAAATAAAGGGTCAAATACATGGTGATGGAAGAAGATTTGACTTTAGATGATGCACACAGTGCAATGTATCATACAATTGTGCACTTGAAACCTATATCATTTATTAACCAATGTCACCCTCATACATTTAATTAAAAAAAAAAATAAAGCAACCTCCTTATACATCTCCACGCTTCCTGAGATGATTACTTCTAGTACCCTCTGTGGTAGAAAAGCTTTCTCAGTGCCTTTAAAAGAGAAAATTATAATTTACATTCAGTAAAATTTGCTCTTTTTGGTGTACTGCTTATGATTTTTGAGATATCATGTAACTATCACTGCAATCAAGATACACAATAGAACAGTTCCATCACTGCCCCTAAAATTTTCCTGTGTCCCACTGCAGTCAACCCCCCCGCCCCGCCACTCTAGACCTTGGCATCCATTGATCTATTTTCTACCCTTGTAGTTTTTGTCTCTTCCAGAATGTCAGATAGATGGAATCATATTACCAGTAGCACAGCACTTCGATTCTTGCTAGTTTCCCTCAGCAAAACGTATTTGAGATTCACTCGTGTTGTGTGAATCAGTAGTTATTCCTTTTTGTTGTTTCAGTTACTTTTGATTTCCCTCTGCCTATCGTAGTCCTAACATCAGAGTTTAATTTCATACCTCTTAGACAACTTGGTATTTCCTTTTGTTTCCCCCAACCTCCCACCACTGAGTCTTCTCACTTCCTGACTACTCCCCTGTTTCTCTCCTTCCTTCCACAGCCAAACTTTGTAAAGATTGTCTCTGTCCCTCCCCCCTCCCTCCCTCCGTTTCCTCACCTCCTACATCCTCATTTCACAGCAATCTGGCCTCCACTCCTACCTCTAAGTCAAACTGCTCCTTGCCAAGAACACCTCCTTGTCAATAACTCAGCGTTTCTCAGTCTTTATCTAATTTGGCTTCTCACTAGGATTTGACAGTGAGGAAAAGTCTTTTCGTCCTTAATAGCATGAACCTCTTCTAGGATTCTCCCTGCCTCTTCAGTGTGCCCTGCACCTCACACGTGAGCTCCCCTCCCTTTGCCCATTTCTTAGGTGTTGGTATTGCTCAGGTGAGATTCTACGTGTTTTCCTCTTTGTAGTAGGTTCTCTCTAAGCCATGTCAACCATGTTAGATTATCGCAGTGTATGCCTGAACCTCTCTCCCTCATCATTCACAGGTACTTAAGGCCAATGGCCACACCATTTTTGGAGGTCCTGAGAATCTTTAGGCTACATGTCCTCAAAGCTCATCATTTTCAACCCACCCAGAACCACTATCAACTCATGTATGCAAGCAGACACCTCAGGACGATGCTTAGTCATTTCTTTCCCTCATTGTGACTGTGAAATTGATTTCCAAATTCTATTGATTCTGCATTTTAAATGTCTCTAGAAATACTTCATTCATACAGTGTCTATTCTCATCCAGCCTACCAATTGTCTCTTGACTGATTTATTGCAGTAACCTTTATTTCCAATTTTACATGGAATCTCCATATAAGAATAAAAGCTATTGTCCAAAACACAAATATGACCATATCATTCCCCTGTTCAAAACATTCCAATGGCTTCCCTAGTGCCAAGTTCAAACTCTGCAACATGCCACATAAAGCCTGTCATGATATGATTCTTGCTTATTTCTTTCTGCCTTTATTCATTCACTTATTTATTCATTAATCACAGCTTTACTGAACACCTTAGGTGACAGGCTCTGTGTTAGTTTTTTGGGACCAGTGAACAAACAGACTGATGTCTTTGCTCTTGTTGAGAGTATGTGGGACAAAATAAATGTTGGAAGGTGTTAAGTGCTAATGGAGAATGAAAATCAGAAAAGTTAGGGGAGGTTGACAGAGATAAGGTAATGGGCAGCTTGTGGCTTTTAATAAGGGAATCAGGACTGCTGTCACTGAGAAGGTGACATTTGAGGAGAGCAGTGAAGGCAGTGAAGAAGTTAGCTGTAAGGATATTTGGAGGAGGAGCATTCCAGGGAGAGGGCCCAACCAGTGCAAAGACACCAAGGTGGGAGCATGCCTGGTGCATGTAAGAACAGCAAGGAGGCCAGGGTGGTGTAGCAGAGTCATCTAGGAGGAAAGGAGTGCTAATGAGGATAGAAAGGAAACACAGCTGGGGAGAGGCAGATTGCATAGGAACATTTTAGGTCATTGTATGAACTTTGTCTTTACTTTGAAGAATATGGGGACCTATTGGAAATATTTGAGCAGAGGAATGAGCATGCTAGGTTAATAGTAGACTATCAGGCAAGGATGCTCTTCCAACCTTAACTCTTGCCTCTTCCTTCCTCAAACTGCATCTTCTGGCCATATTAAACTTACTTCCTTCTTCCCTTGTGCCATGAACTCCTCTATAGTTTTTCAGCCTTTGTTCCCTCTGTTACTTCCACCTAGAGTGTCCCTTGCAGTACCCCATCCCCTAGACTTTGCTGGGTTCACTCTGCTCCTCTTTTCTGTAACAAACTAGATATCAGTTCCTACAGGAAATCTTTGGCCTTCCAAATCTAAGGCGAGGCCCCTCATTTGTTTCGTTGGCTTCTGTATTACTGTTAGAGCTCTTTTCATGCTCAACTATGGTTGCACATTTAAATCTCCATCTCTCCCACTCGTCTGGAAACTTCTAACATTTGTTCAATATTTGGCTCTCATGGGTGCTCAGTGAGCTGTTCCATTGTTAATCTTCCAGGTTTGTGAATGGCAGTCTCCTGAACAATTGAAACAACTTCTTGATTTGGAGATGAGAGACACGGGGGAGCCACACCACAGGCTGTTGGAACTCTGCCGGGATGTCATACGCTACAGTGTCAAAACCAGTATGAATTTGTTATTTCCTTGATCTATACCTCTAACAAGTTCTTAAATGTTTGTTCTTCAGCATGTATTTTACCTTGCGGTAAAGCTGAGTAGGATAGTGTTTATGGGATGAGAAACCTGGATCAAAATGTAGTGGTTCTGATATTTTTTAAATGGTCCATTAATCCTTATCACAGATTTGTTGTAGAGGCCAAAAATAAAATGGTAGCAAAACTGTTGGTGTTAGTGGTCATATATAAATGTTATTCGCTCCTTGGCAATCCTCATCATCCATTTATAATCAAGGCCATATATCATTACTGCCACTTAACGTTTCTTATGCTGGTCCAAACTGGCAAATGATATTTTGATTATGGAATTTGTAAGGGATTTTAAATCTTGATGGCCACAAAGTATGCAAAAACTGTTCAAGAGTATGTCTTTAATATAAATAGGAATAGATTTATTTGGAAGATATTTGTTAACTTTGGGCAGTTGGTAATTAACAAATTATTTTATCAACTCTAGTAGGATAAAAAAAAAGTTTACGAAGGTGTAAAATGAATACCGTACATAGTAAGTTTATGCTGTGATAGCCTCATAATAAAGCTTAATAACTGTGATCTTTGTAAATGCAGTAATATGATACCAGTTTTGTGCTGAATCTATTCCAACCTATTGTTAACATATACCCAGGGAACAGGTTGTAAAAGTAGGAGAATAACTTTCCAAAGTATGAATTTCTCAGTATGATGTAAAGCAATCTAGTAATCTAGTCTTAAGACCACACAGGCGTTATGCTGTGTGAATTCTGACACTGACAAAATTTAGTGGAAGGAACATAATAAAATCCTGCCTAAAAATAATTGGTTTATATTCCTTTGGGAAAGTCTAGTGTATGTATCAAAAATCCACTTAGCATTTCAAAAGCAGAGATACATATCTTATTATTATAGTGCATGTCAGAAGTGTAGAATGACATTTATGCAGTAGATTTTCCAGTTTACTGGATATTTTTCATAATGTTACCATAGAAATCAATCATAAATTAACACAGAACTAAAAAAAATCTTATTAAAATTACTCATAGTAATGTCTGGTTTCTTTTGCCAGATTAGGGGAAGTTTTCCATGTTTTATTTAAAAAAAGACATTTTCTTTCAATACTTTGTTTTTCATGAACCCCTCGTTGAAAGGAAAATAAGCTAAAGCTAAAAGCTGGAAGTTGTAACGAGAGGTCACTCACTGAAATGGTTCTCAGATACTCAGAGTTGGAAATAGACATCCTGCATCTTTTTCGTGGTCATGCTGGGCTTCCTATGGTTGAGAATGTCAAGCCAGTTAGCCTGGTGTTCAGTGTGAATATTCACACTGTGTCAATCCAAAGACCTTTATGGAACCTTTTATAGGAGGGGAAAAAATAGAACGTTGGAACTGAAGTTGTTTGAGTCTTAAAGGCAACTTGCCTTTGAAAAGAGTTGAATTAGAAAGTTTATGTAAGCTGCATAATGAGTCACGTCTTACTCCATCTACATAATGCCAGTTGCAGTATGAAAATGGTCCAATCTGAAAAATAAAAAGGCCACTCGTTGCCAGTAGCCTGAAGTGAACCCTGTTAGTGAGTGAAACACATGCAAATTTAGAGAAGTTAGTATCTGTATTTTCAGAGGATAAAGGTAGCAGGCTTTGATATTTGATACATGCACAGACAGTGTTCAAATAACCCACACCTTGAGGGTTTTGGTGTGGGTCAGGATTGTAGAAAGAAAGGAGCAGACAAAGCAATGCTCATAAATGATTGCTCAAGATTTGCTCAGAAACACATTATTGTTCAGTAGGAAGGGCTAGGAGATGGGTCTATAGCACTTGTTTCCTTTGTGCATGATTAATGTTTTTAAAAACTGAGATATAATTTGCATTCAGTACAATGGACAAATCTTAAATTCTCAGACTGATGAATTGTTACGTATGTGTATATAAGTAACCACCACCCAGATGGAGATAAAGACCGTTCTCGACACTCTAGAGGCTCCTCAAGACCCTTTGTAATCAGCATCTCCTTCCCAAAGTTACCCAGAATTCTATCTTCCATCTCCATACATCAGCTCTGCCTGGTACTGTCACATGAGTGGAATTATGCAATACATAATTTTTGTGTGTCCAGCTCCTTGTATTATCTAAAAGATTTATTTATGTTAATTGCTATACAGTATTGATAGTTTTTCTTTTTTATTGCTATGTAAATAAATATTCTTTAAATTTACAGACCACCCAAGATTTTTCAACCAGTTGTATGCCGGACTTGATTATTACTCCTTGGTGGCCCGATTTATGACAGAAGCATTAAATCCAAGTGTGTAAGTATCATTACGCTGGAACTTTACACCAAACATGGATTAGAGTTGTTTTTTGAGTAGATGCAGTTTTGTTTCATAAACTTCTAGTTAATGGTTTCCTTTGTGCAGTGTCATCACAAATAATGAAATAGTCTTATGACAGTAGTAGTCAAAGAGCTGTCTGATTTGACAGTGGTACTGTGAGAGGGTAAGGCAGGCATTTTCTCCACTTAACAGGTGAGAACATTGAGTAAACCACATTCATTTTATTCCAGCATGAAAAACCATGTCTCTGCTAAGTACTGAAGGATACTTTGAGTAAAAACAAATCTCGACTTTGCCTTCATGAAGCAAAATATCTAGTGGTATAGAGAGCCCCATGCAAATTAGTCAAAATATGCACACAAATTAATGTAAAATTACAATTCTCGTGTGAAGGAGAGGTGCACGATTCTATAAATAAAAGTAGGGCAATTTTTTCCAGTTGGGAGTTCTAGGAAGTCTTCTCAGAGGAAGTTATAGCTAAGAGCTGAAGGGTGAGTAAAAGCTAATGGTGAGAAAACAGGAGACGTGAGTTCTAAGCAGAAGGAACAGCATATACAAAGGCCCTGTGGTAGGAGACAACATAACACATGCTATAAACTGAAAGGTCCATGTGGGTGCAGCTGAGAGAACTATGGAGAGTGTAAGAAAGATAAGACTAGAGAGATAGATAGGAGTCAGGCCTGTAGGGCTTAGAGGGGCACGTATGTGGGTTATTCTAAGTATCATGGAAAGCCATTGAAGTTTTCTAAATTATTAGGTACCATTTTCATATTGAAAATATCACTGGAAATATGGAAAGAGGATTGGACGGGACCAAGTAAGAGGGCATTACCTTAGTCAGGTGAGAGATGGTAATAGTTCAGACTTAGGTGAATAGTGGTAGGAATGGAGACAAAAAGTATTATGTTTAGAAGATAAAACAGAAAGGACTGAACAACATACTGGATCTTGGAAATGAAGCAATGAAGGAGGTTTGCAAGATGATGCCTGCATTTCTGGCTTTCATAGCTTGGTTGATGGTCATGTCTTTCACTGAGATAAGCATTGGAAGAGGAGATAAGTTTTCAAATATAGGGTGAAAAAGGCAAGAATAAGAATTCAACTTTCAATTGTGAGCACTTAAGTTTGCAGTGACTTTGAGATATCTGTGTATATACTACCAAGATGAGAGATATATGGGACTGATATTCTGATATCTATATGAAAAGGAGAAATTTAGGACTTATTGGTAAATGATGGTAATTGAAACAGTGGTCAAGAATGGGCTTCCTTAAGTCAATGATTCTCAACCTTTCTGCTCATTAGATTTAACCTGGAAACTTAAAAAAATAAAATAAAAATGAAGCCCAGGTCCCCAACCAGATCAAGTCAATCTGATTTCCTGTGGGTGTGTTCAACAAATAATTTAATAAGAAGGATGGAGATACTTTAAAAATAAAACCAAGCAGGAGATGGAGAAGTACAGCCTGTGGGACAGAGTATTGAATGAGGAGAGAGGAGGGCTTAGGACTGGGCCTTGAGGGCATCTGCTGCTCCATGGTGAGGAGGAAGGAGGAGGATGAGCCTGCAGTGGGGAGAGAAGAGATCGAGTGGGAAAACTTGAGAGCCGTGGAGGAGAGTGTGTCCAGAGTCACGTGTTGCTGAGTATTTAATTAAGACAAAGACTAAGACATGACCCCTAGATTAGCAACATGGGTGCCTCTGGTGATTTCTGTTTCTGGTGGAGTGATGCGGGACAATGGGTTACAACGGGTAGGAGAGTTAAAGTGGTGGATGAGTCAGAAGAGGCAGTAGAAGTACACAATTCTGTGAGCCTTCCCTTGTACATCCAGGGCTTTCTAATGTCTCTTCCAAGTTCTTTTTAGCTGAAATCTTTAGAAGTTTTTGAAAATATGACCAAGCCATGAGATCATTCCATGTTGTCCTCTCCTCCACCTCCAGGTGGACAATTGAGCAAGTTTTCAAAGATAGGTTTAGTATTAATTTGTTTTTCTTACAAAAAAGTGGATGATTATTTCACTTGCATTTGTAGGTACACATAAACATGCATACTTTTTAAAATAGTTTTGTTATTAGTAAACTGGTTTCCTAACATGATTGAGAAATAGAACTTAGATTGCTTGGAAAGTGACACATAGTGAGGTGATACATAGTAGGTGTTTTGTTTTTCTCCTTCCTGAAGTTTTCCCTTCCAGATGTTAAAATAATCACAATAAATTATTTGACTATAAATATAAATGTATCTGCTTAGTTCACATATTTAGAGTGTGTGTGTGTGTGTGTGTGTGTATGTATATATATATATTTAGATACAATTTAATGTTTTCACTTAATAGTTAAAGGATGTTATAGATATTTAGTTGCCCTCGAGTTATTCGGAAAAAGAAGAGACTCAGACACTACAAACCTGAGCATGGTTACTGCCTCAGGTAGGGTTCCCTGTGTAGCTGCTCTATATGGAATCTGTGAGCGAGATGTTTATGGAGGAATACCCTTGGGATCAATGTGGGTGGCAGGAGAGGAAGGAAACAGATGCAGTCAGAAATGGGAGTCAAGCTGCCATGTGGGCTCAATGACGACCGAGGCTGACTCTGTGGAATCTCTGGAACTTCAGTGGCCTGGTAGACTGGTCTAGAGTCAGAGCCACGTGGCCAAGCCTTTGCACCTCCAGCTGGATCAGTTACCAGGTGTGGGCCGCTGCAGGAAAGGGTTTGACCTGAGGAAAGGTGGCTCCCTGCAGCTGAGGAAATTCCTAAAGAGGTTAAATTAGCAGTGCTCTCTGACTACAACCTTCTCTGCCTGAAGCAACAAATCCCTCATTGACAGGGGATCTGGGTAGTGCTTTGCAGTAAAAATATCCCATAAAAAGACATGTCCTACAGACTACTTCCCATTTGTACAGACACAAGAGTATGGTGGAGGAAGCTGTCATCCAGGATGGGTCATTTCCATGTAGAGTATCTGGAGCTGATTGTTAGTGTACACAGAAGTAACCTAATAAAACCTGGTTACCATGACAATGGTTTTTCTTTAGCCAGCATCCAAAGCCCCATCCAAGGAGTGAAATGGTTACTGCTCATGACTAATGCAAAGAATCCAGATGCACTGCTTTCATCTCTCCCAGTGGACTTGAAGCTTTTCTGTAAATTAAGACTGCTGCAGTAGCTTGCAATCCCTAAGGCCACATCTATTTAAATAACCATAACTAGCACTATCACTGATTGTGTATTTCTCTATTTCCAATGGAGACATTTCCATAGACTCTACCTACACTTCAACAGCCACTTGGTTTAATAAAACTCTTTGTGCATTTCGTGGGACACCAAAGGGATGGTTTGACTTTAGTCATAGAAGTGAAGTATTTTTTATATCTATCCAGTTATACATATGAGGTGTCCCCAGTGTTTCTGTTAGTGGAAGAAGCGGTTCTGAAGAAAATGATTGAATTTATTGGCTGGAAAGAAGGGGATGGAATATTTAACCCAGGTAAGTACAATTAGTTATTGCCATCTCCCTTCCATTACAAGCATCCAAAAATGTATCCATGTGTTAAATGAAGAACAACTCCTTGCAGATTTACACATTACAAAAAGTTGGAAATTAATAAGAAGGAGACTTTAGCTTGTGCCATTTTCCAGAATGATAAAATTTCACACAAATGCAAAATAAATGACACAAATGGTAAGCAAATGAGTTATCTACAATTTACGTTTTATACTTAACACAAATGAATGTACCTGCTGTTGGGAATTTGGAAGGGCTATAATAAAATTTTTAGGTTTTTAGATCAATTTTGCCTGTGAAGCTTCCTAAATCATATTTTATTTATCCACCAATCATTTTTTGGGAAGCAGAGATGAGCATGGATTGTCATTTTATTGATTAAGTGACAGACAAAATGAGTGTTATTAACTACAGAGACTTGGGTACAGAGCTCATAGATTGAAACTTTTAGTTAGGAAGAATTCTGGAGTAAGAGAACAGACCAACACCTCCTGCTTTGCTGAGATGGGAAACTGCAGGAATCAGAGACTAGGGAGTGCACAAGAGTAATGGGGTAGGTGGTGCGGTGTGTAGATGACTTCCACAGCGATTTGTCATTAGAACAGAGTAGCTACCGCCATTTGTGCTTTCCACTGTAGTCAGCACTTAGGGAGCTATAACTTCATGCTATAAATATGCCATTTCAATTTTGTCTTTGCAGGTGGCTCAGTGTCCAATATGTATGCCATGAATTTAGCTAGATACAAATATTGTCCAGATATTAAGGAAAAGGGGCTGTCCGGGTTGCCAAGATTAATCCTTTTCACATCTGCAGAGGTAAAAAGTTATGTTTGATAGCGGGTATAAATTTTCTGAGCATGCATTATGGAAGAGGGCTCGTTTGTTTGTGGATTCCTGATGTACTTTTCTCTTCTCTGTGTGTGACTAATATGCCTACGTATAACATCGTATTTCATTCCGAAAGGAATTCTGATGGGTTTGATATTAGCCACCCAATTTTGTACATCACCTTTATTTAAAATTTATAGTCTATATATTTTCTCTAGGAAAAGAGAATGTTTCCTTTCGAAGTGCTATCTCTTTCTGTGAACCTCTTCTTCGAATATCTCATTTATTAGAACTTGGATGATCGATATTGATCTCAGCTCTGTCATCTACTCACATTTCCCTATAAAATTGATCACTTTGAATGACTAACACAAGGACTCTTCAAGAAGAAAAGGACATATTCAGTAATAATGAACATTTCTCTCTTTCCCTCTGTCTCTCTCTCTCACACACGCACACACACACACACACACACACACACACACAATTGGATGTTGCCACAATCTCCTAACTCATTTTACTCTCCACTTAACTAAGGGGGTCTAGTAGGTGCATTGACTTTGAACTAGGCTGCCTGGATTCATGTCCTGTCTTTACTACTTACTATCTGAATGACCTTGGGTAAGTCGATTAACTCCTCTGAGTCTTAGTTTCCTATTTTGCAAAACTGAGCATAGCAGTTGGCCCTAGTATGCAATACATTATCCCCAAACTGAGTGGTGTAGAACCATATGCATTATTGCTTATAAGCCGTGGGATAAGCTGGGCAGTACAGCTGCTCTGGCTGGGCTCCCTCACCTGTCTGGAGCTTGGCTGGCCAATGGCTGATCCAGGAGTGCCTTGGCTTAGATGACTCTAGTGAGTCTTCTCTGCTGCATGGTCTCTCACCCTCCCGCAGGCCGGTCTAGTTGTGCTCTTGTGGCAATGGTGCAGGGAAAAAAACAGCATGGAAGCACACTGGGATGCTTGAGTTCTGGGCTCAGAACTGGCACCTTGTCATTTCTCCCCCATTTTCTTGGCAAACTAAGTCCCGTCTAGGAACCCTGACCCAAGAAATAAGAAAATGCTCTACCTCTTAAGGTGATTTGCTGCAGTCACCTGGCAAAGGGTGTGGACACACAGAGCAGTGAACAATTTGGGCCATTAAAGCAACCCAGTAGCCACATGAGCTTGTTAGTCACCAGTTAGTGAGTTGTTGGAAAGACTGCATGAGTTAATGCGTGTAAAGTAGCATCTAGCACATACAAGATAGACAAAGATATTAGTTATTATGATTAGGAGGAGAAGAATAATCTAGCTATAATTATGTGGGCAGAATAGGTGCTATGGCTTACATGCTGTCTTATCTGGAAGAGATTATTTTTCCTTTTCTATTATTGTGTGATTCCAGTGTGTGCCTCTCTCCACTCTACTGAAGCTTCTTTTCCACGTCCCTGGAAGGAAGAATGTAGCTTCTGTACCTTCTGCAGTCATTCTAGGTATCCTGTCAAACGTGTGAGGCCAATAAAATCTAAAAATTCTTTGTTGTTTCCAGCTGGGCTTTCCTGTATCTGTTATTTTCCCTCAAGAGCAAAAGCTACGTAATTATTGTAGAAAGATGAATTGAACACAGAGATCTACACTGCAAGAACACCTGACCACCTGCACATTTTCCTCCTTTCCTATCTGACCTTCACTCTGGTTAGTTCAGCGCTAAGTGCAAAATGGGCACTGAGTGCTAGGAGGCGCCTGGGAAGATCTTCTAGTCTGAGATTCTTTACTAAGCTGTTCCAAGGCCCTTCTTCATGAGACATTGTTTCTATAGCAAGAGAAGAATATTTGGGAATATGGACATCTGGGGAAAATACTTGATTATTTGGGAGTATTGTGGAATCGAGTTTTCTCCCCTAGATTCCAACTCTTGGTATTTCAGTTTGAGGAACCCTTGTATATCAGAAAGGCAAAGTCCTTCCTGCATTTGAATTAGCTATTATTAATAGGAGAAATTTCCTATTTCCATGCATAGGTAAGCTGGTTAAATAGGATCCCTGGTATCAGCTCAGTGCGTTTACCTTGCAAAGGCCTTTTTCCTTCTTCATTTGATTTGAAACTCACTAGAGCAATTGCCCTGGAAAGGGGTAAGAAATTCTGTAAAAGTCTGGCAAATTGGGAGTGGGATTAAATGGAAACCTCATACAGTTATAAAACCAGAACTAAGTATTTTTTGTTGTTTGTTTGTTTAGTCTCTGGGGGAGGTATGGATGCAAAAAGAGGCAAAATGTATGCCTTGGCTAACAGGCCAGCAGAAGGTGAAGCCATAGATCCAAGAACTAGATGTCTGTGTCAGCTGGCATAACATAACATCATGGATGAGGTGGCTTCAACAAACAACATTTATTTCTCACAGTTCTAGAGGCTGGCAGGTCCAAGAACCGTTGCTGATTCAGGGTCTCGTGAGAGCCCACTTCCTGGCTTGTAGACCACTGTGTGCTCACATGGCCTTTCCCCTTCCATGCTTGTGGGCAGAGTAAAATCTCTCCGTCTTCCTTTTCTTATAAGCCACTAATCTTGTGAGAGTCTCACCATCAGGGCCTAATCTAAACCAATACCATTACACTGGGGGCAAGAGATAACAAACATAAATTTTGACACACTAATATGAATTCTGCAGAAAAATGCCATAACTTCAAACACACTGTAGCCTTGACTACGTATTTTCACCCCAGCCATCCAGACTCCACTGTGTAGCTCATTCCTTTCCCTGTTCTGCCAAAGAGACTCCAGTCATAGTATTTGCATTATTTTAATCCATATTTTATGACCCCCTTCACCATTTGTTACAACAGATCAATTCATTATTTAGTGAAACATAAAGAATTCAAGAAGGCCGTGTTTCCTAAATGGCTTTGAACCCCAATGTTAATCTTTTTGCTATTCTTCCCTTGTTTTCTTTTAGATGTTGGCACATGGCCACATGGGTATTTTCTTGTATTGCTCATGAGGTGGTCTTACTTTCCCAGTGCGTATTCTGCCCCAGATTGACCAGGATAATTACTTCATCTCTGCCTTGGGCTATGAAATGCAGAATATATGTAGCCACCCACCACTTAAGGTGGTTTTCATATTTCAGGTTCTGACTATAATTCATGACAGAGGCCCCTACACTGTCAACATACCCAAAGCAGGCTCTCCAGGCTAAACAGGAATGAAAGAAAAGAGGGTTTTGGGGGGGAAAGTAATAGCAATAATAACATGTGGCTTGATTAGCAGTTACATCTGAGTTCCTTGAATTTACAGAAATCCTAGGTTTGTAATTCAAATCATTTGGAGAACCAACAGGAAGTAGTATTCATTTGCCACTAAGTAGTGAGGGGAGAAAAGAAACTTTCTGCTCCCAGGCCAGCAAGCAGCTGTGCTGGCTCCTCTCCAGCAGGTTGGAGGCTGCGGTGAGGCGAGCGAGATGCTAGGGTACATGTGCCGCCTTAGATTTTGCACCTGAGGTGCCTCATTAATCACCCCATTCCTGGCCTTGCTCTCCAGGCAAGACTGACCTGGGTTTGGATGTTATTGCAGGTGTTCTTCACAGGCAAGCAGGTGCTTTTAGGACGTCATGCCTAGCACAGAGTAGTTCACCTGGCCAACGCCTCAGCTGCTTGAGGATTTGAACCAGCTGTGTGCTTTTGGAGAAATACTGTTTCTCTTCATTCCCTAACATAGAATATGCCCATACTTTGCTCTCCACACCATCCAGAGCCAATCTGAGCTTCGAACTAAGCAGCACTAGAAAGAGTCTAAGAATCTGGAACACCATCCACAGGAGGAAGAAGCAGTGGTTCATTGAGAAAGCCAAGGTCACAGAAAGAAAATCCTTGCTGGAACCAGAAAGGAAAACTTGAGTGCAATCTGTCTTTCATGCAGGCACTTGCTGTTTTAACTCTGTAGAAACGAGCACCCACTGAGATTTTTACATCTTCCGTAGACAAATGAACCCAGGGGGAGATTGGGATTGGATCTTCAGATGGCTGACTTCTCTTCCTCCAGTGATGGGGGCAGCCATGGTTTGTTTCAACATGCATCTGTTACTTCTAAACTCCAGCCTTCTAGGTTTCCTCTTCCCTGAAACTTCCCAGCATGTCTGAAGCCTTGCCCGTTTTTTTTTTTTTTTTTCTTTTTCCCCTTCCAGGGCTCTTTTCTTCCTCTGATGCTTTCAGATGTTCAGACTTCAGTTTTGCAGACTGTTCTTAATCTGTTCCTATGCATTTGAGATTGACATTTGCCCTCAGGTACCCAAAGATGCCTCCACTGAAGCTATTCTCATTCTGATTACCAGTGCTTTATTTCTCAGACCTATTGGTTGGAAATATTTTGCTATTTCTAAGGGCCAAGCAATGTGATTTTTCTTATTGGCAGTTCTCAGTGCAGTAGGTTGCTATTTATTATTATGAAATCCACAGCTGTTTGGTGGCTTGAGCCCGGATCTCTGGTGAGAAATAATTGGCCTTAGCTTTGTTACCTTAACTATGGTGAGCTGATGTGGTAAGGAGAGAATTAACTACATCTTTGTGTACATTATTACCCCTCGGTATGCATGTGTTCTTGCAACAAACTGAAACAAATGCATCCTCCAAACATTTTGGATGGGTTCTATTTGATATTTGGAAATTAATTACTTGAGATGCCTTCATTATTCCTGATGGTGTTACGTCCGCATTTATTTTTACAGAGTTAAAAAAAGAGAAAAATTCCAATAACCTATCTTGACAAAAGAAGAAAAAATTGCCACATTTGAGGGAATATATCAAGTTAAGTGTGAAGGCATGACTACTCTTTTAATGTATTCATACCTATGAATTAAATTACTAAGGTTTTTTTTCATACAATAATGTCCTTTAGCACCTTAATTTTTCTGGCATGACAAAAGAATTAATTGATCACCTGTCTACACTAATGTATAAAGACTGACATCTCCAATGTTTGAATGCTAATTATTTTATGGGCTCTATGTAGTAGGGTAAAAAGGCCCAACAATCTAAAGCATATACTACTTTTTCCAATAAGAAATAGATGAGATCTAATTCCAGAGCCATTAGCCTCATTCGTGCCAGGGCTGCATAGCATAATGTGTCTATAAATTATTATTACTTTTGTTAAGATTTTAAGCCATATTCCTGTGTGTTTAATTTCAGCCTTACATTCCATATTAAACAAGATCAGTCAAGTGGCAAACCGGCATTTGTAACCCATTGTTTGCTTTTGAAAATAATGAAATTCTCATGTGATTTGTGATTATAACTTTTGAGAGTCTGGCTCACTCCTGAGAGGGTTTTACTGAGTCTTACTAGTACCACGAAGGGAAATTTCCTCAATGGAATGGAAAACAATAGCCTCCACCACCAAGTTTGTTCCATATGCCAGGCTCTGTGCTAAGCCCTTTGCATATATTAACCCACTTTTTTTTTATACTCACCAAAGGACATGCTCATTGATTTTAGAGAGAGAAGAAGGGAGGGAGAGAGAGAGGGAGAGAGAGACCAATGTGAGAGAGAAATGCTGATCACTGCCTCTCAAATGGGCCCCAACCAGTGACAAAACCCGCAACCCAGGCATGTGCTCTGACTGGGAATTGAACCTGCACCCTTTTGGTCTGTGGGACAACACTCCAACCAACTAAACCACATTGGCCAGGGCCATATATTTATGCATTTAATTCTATGATAAAGAAGGCACAGGTATTGACCTGCCCACTTTGTAAATTAGCAAACTGGGGGTTAAGGCATGTATATTATTTGTTCACTTTCCATACCTGTAATAGGGAAAACTTGGAATTAAATCCTGGTTTTTCTGACTCCAACCAAAGTCAATGTTCTCAGCTACTATACTAAGGAGCTCAGCTAAGTTACTTTTTTCTTTTATGCAATAATGTTTTAAAGATTGGGCTCAGTCATATAACTTATATTCATTTATATAATAAGCACTAGTTTTTCCTGTTGCGTACTCATGTCTCTTTCTTCTCCCTGGTCCCTTGTAATTTAGTGTCACTACTCCATGAAGAAGGCGGCCTCCTTTCTTGGGATTGGGACTGAGAATATTTGCTTTGTGGAAACAGATGGAAGGTAATGGGGACAGGATCCGGAAGCCTGGTGGGCGGAGGGGGAACTTCATACTTTAAAAAAAGCAGTGCCAAAGCATGCTCACAGCTAAACATAACTGAAAGTCTAAAATCTATGTCTCCTAGAGGTAAAATGATACCTGAAGAACTGGAGAAGCAAATCTGGCAAGCCAGAAAAAAGGTGAGAGGGGAGAGAGACAAAAGAAGGAAAGAAAAGGTATGCGTGTCTCTGGGTGTGAGGGAGAGATTGCCAGGGAGGGAGTGCAAGCAGTCAGACCCATTTCTGTGTGTGGGGCAGAGAAGAGGGCATGCTACACTTAAAACAGGGTAACTTCTGTACAGGTGCTCTGTTTCCAGGGGCTTGGCTCTTCATGTTCTGTAGAGCTTCTTAGATGTTCTCATCCTCGGTGGCCAGAGCCTATGAAACCCTGACAGCACCGAATTCAGGATTCTTGCCTTGAATTATCCTTAAAAGGCAGAGCCAGTCTCTCCAGCAGGGCCCCTGCAACCACGCTCCTACAAAACTTTGACTCTGAGAATCCTGTAGGTCTAACCCATTCTCTCTGGTTGCATTCAGAATACTTTCTGACTTCTTGATCAACCTCTCTTCCCAGGTCGCTTCCACCCACAGTCCATTCATGACCATCATCCTGTACTTGGTCTGGGGCTAGTATTTCAGCTCTGGCAGATTGTTCTCTCTTTCTTAGCTGCCAGGATGTATTAAACTGACATGTCTGTTGCTGGGGAAAGCAAGGCACGGCTGTGGTCACCTGCTACACTCTAGCTAGGGCTGGCCCCGACACCTGCTTTTTAGGTGTGTCT
Source organism: Tonatia bakeri (assembly GCA_004024845.1). NCBI lineage: Eukaryota > Metazoa > Chordata > Mammalia > Chiroptera > Phyllostomidae > Tonatia > Tonatia bakeri. The sequence continues at coordinate 71,579 of PVIA01006012.1, read as the reverse complement.
CTGTCTTGGTGCCAGCCATCGGGCTTCTCGGACTGAAAGCCTGCTGGCTTAGGTGCACCTACCTCTTCACTGCTTGGCTCCCATCCCACCACAGTCCTCATTGCTCAAGGGGCTTCAGACTATTCTCCCATAACTTTCTAATAGGTAGCCACAAAGTCAGGTGTGACTGCTGAAAAATGAAAAGCCCAGCTTCTGAGCTGTGATTAACTATCTCTCCCTTCATAGGATTTCATACTCTAAGAAAAGATAAGTTCTTTTATTTTGATTTTTTAAGTTTTGATATTATATTTCTGTTATTTTACTATTTATATTTTATTTTTTAAAATAAAAAAGTATCCCAGATTATGGTATTTGGTTTAAAATTTTGTGCTTACAATTTTTGCCTTTATTGTGGATGTATTGGCAGCAGGTGTGTCCTCAGATCTATATTTGTCAGTTTTCTTCTAACATTCCAGTGACAAGTGGATTTGAAGTTGCCTGGTGGTAGAAATTAGCAGATTTCTTTGACTCAGGTACAATTCTAGATTACCGCCTGTTTGTTCTGCTGTGAACTACAGATATCAAATTATAGTTTTCTTTTTTTTTAAATCTAGTTTTCTCTTTTTCTACAGAAATTGCTATCAAAAAGAACTTTCCTAATGTCATTAATGCTTGTTGGTGGGTTGTATTGATTGTGCTTTTTGTATGGTTTATATGATTCATTCATTTATTCCTCTCCCCCATCCTCTCTCTCTCTTTTTTACCCTTCCTTCCTTCCTTCCTTCCTTCCTTCCTTCCTTCCTTCCTTCCTTCCTTCCCTCCCTCCCTCCCTCCCTCCCTCCCTCCTTCCTTCCTTCCTTCCTTCCTTCCTTCCTTCCTTCCTTCCTTCCTTCCTTCCTTCCTTCCTTCCTTCCTTCTTTGAATTTGGAAATTTTAATTATGAAAAATTTCAAGTAAATATAAAACTAATATAATGAGCATGCATATACTCATTAATTGCAAAAGTCATTAGCTCACGCTCTATTCTGTTTCATCTATACCTCTCCCCTCCCACCACCACTGGGTTAGTACAAAGCAAATCCCACATATCGTATCATTTGATATAGAGATATTTCAGTATATCTACAAAAGAGATACAGTCTCTCTTTTTTAATAATTAATGCCATTATAAGAAATGACTTCTTGATATCATCAAATATCCACTCCATATTAGAATTTCTCCCATTCCCTTTTTAAAAATTGCTTGTTTATTTGAATAAGGATTCATAAAAGTTCTGTGTGTTGCACTGGTCGATTCATCATATAAATCTTGTCTAATCTATAGCTTCCCCCTCCTCTTTTTTTTAACTCCTGCAGTTGATCTGTTGAAGAAACCAAACCTTTTATCCCGGTAGTTTTCCACATTATGCATTTGTAGATGACATCATGAATTTGAGACTCTAAGTGCTCCCCTCCTCCATGCTACCCATCTGTTCTCTGTATTTCTTGCAATTTGGCAGTTAGATCTTGCGACTGGGTAAAATTCAGATGGAATTTTTGCAAGGAATTATTCATGGGCAAATTTTGCCCTCCCATCAGCAGACATCTCGGGTCTCCTTCTGGGGGGCCATGGATCGGTGGGTTCTGGGATAGCCAGGTCACCCGTGACAGAGCTCTGCACGAGCCTGTCACCTCCTGGGTTGTCCTGGCCAGATGGTCGTTGCCTAGACCCAGTGTTTCATTAAGGGATGTTCTCATTGTGCTCCCACCCCTCATGCACTGGTCGGCAGGCATGCTACTGTGAAGGAGAAGGCCCCGCCCTCTGTTTGGTTTCCCTAAGGAAACGGTTTTCACAGGCGAAGCAGGATAGCTGTTTTCTTCTTCCCCCTTATTTACTAATTTTCAGGCTAGTAAGTTAGTTGCCTAGCATCCCCTAAAGAGAGTCAAATCTATTTTTTTCTTTCTGTTTGGTATCATTAAGAACTCATGTTCTAACATATTTGATGGGTTTTATTTTATCCCACTACAGTCATTATTATTTTCATTATGTAAATGTTGTCTTGTTTTAACAAATGAAGTACGTGCAACTGGCATATTCTAAAGTCGAGAACCTGTAAAGGGAAGTTTTTGAAAAAGCAAAATTGCTTTAGGCACATTTAAAAATAGGGCAATGGGGTGTGTGTTGGCATGTCTCCTCAGTTTTCTTTCAAGTCAGTTAAAACTGCAGCCTGGATTCACCAAAAACAAACCTCGCACCCATTCTGAGATAATGATACCTGATGAACTAGTTTATTTTTCCCAGTAGCTGCAGACCTGGTGGCTCTGTTTCAAGTTTTTAACTTGGATTGCTTCAGATGTAGGAAATGGTGAATCCACTTTTCTTCTGTTGGGATTCAATTCCCTGGCCAGCCACAATCCATTACAAATCTGTTGAGCAGCGACCTTTACTTGGTGGTGAAAACCACAGAGGCATCAGAGGTTCTGAAGTGCTTATGAAGAGATAAAACTAGTATAACCACTGCATATTTGAGAGAATTTTTGTGTGTGACTTTTGAAATGACAAACATCCTTAGGGAAGACTGCTTATTGTCAGCACACCATCAATTCTGTTTCCGCTGAATTTTCTTATGAATCGCACGAGATGTGAGAAAGGAAAAATCTGGAAGGTTAAATCCAGACTGCAGAAGTTTAATTTCAGGACTGATGCTTATAGCTAGATTGTTTTTTTTAAAGGTGAGAAAGTCATTAATAAGTTATAATAGCTTGCAAAGGTGTTTTCTCACCACTGTCAGGATGTCATATAGTTTATGAGGAAAAACTCAACCGCTAAAGTCACCTTAAATGGTTTTAGTAAATTACTTGTCCTGTTGCTTTTAATGATTAATGTAAACCTGGTCCCATTTCCTTTAGGTCGCTGACATGATAAAGATATGATCTGTTGGGAGTTGAGTGCAGGAAACAATTCTCAAAGCCCAGGGCTCTCTGGGACTCTGTCACCTACTGGCCCCACTCTAAGATGTTTGGGTGGCCTAGATTACAGCTGTCACAACCCTCTGCCTAAATGGCACATGGATTCATTGTGTACCATCAGTTTGATTCTGGTGCATCTCAATTTTGAGTTGGGGACCAAGTGCCCTAGCTGTGCCCTTCTTTCCATTCAGAGATAATATGTCTGTCAACGGTCAGCGAAATTGGAGTGAGTCTGGTTCAGACGATACAACCACTTACAGTAAAATGCGACATACACGTATTTTGTAAGAACAACTGCACTTCCAGATAAAACTGAGGAAAAAAAATGACTCCATCCAAAATGGAGGTAAAAATGAATTTAATGGGCAGTAAACGTTCTTGTCACTTACTCCTTAGGTGCTCTAGAATCTTTGACTTCCTGTTGCTTTCCCATCCCCCCCCCACCACCTTTGTCTGAAAAATTTCCTCCGAGGCACTTCCAAATCCAGCAAGACATCTCTGCTGGCATGCGGGGATGGATCTGTCAGAAACAGCCTCTCAGAGTCTCCTCTGCCTAGTTGCCATGAATTCTGTGATGGGGCCAAGGTGCTAGCTAGCTTGGCTGGAATTACCGTTCCTGTCTGCACCTGTCCTTCATGTCCCCTTTTCTTATTTCTCTCTGGCAGCTGTTCACTCTGCAAGATGCAGCCATCAGCCTTATGAGGAATAATCATGGAAGGGGTCAGGTGGCTCTCTCTACTAGTGCATCGTAGCAAATCTCTCTGTTGAGCACCTGTGTTGGAGAGTGTATCCCAGTGAGGCTGCCTTATCCCCCCACCCCATGCCAGATTTGTACCTGAGCACATTCTTTGTTTTGTAACTGCACACACTTCAAGAGGAGACAGACAAATAGGCCTGCGTGGTTTGTCCCTGGAGCTGCTTACCTTCCAAACATTCCTTTTTATGTTGGGGAGGGTAGCAGCGTTGGCACTCTGGAGGCCTAATGACTCTCCCCAAGAAGTTAGGAATCACACTGAATGCCAGTTCGCCAACGCAGATGAGGTTACTTTCTATCTGGGAAAGCTAAGAACAGAAAATGCCATAGAAAGAAAAGGAGACTAAAAATAATTGAGTTGGGACAAAGGGCTAACACTGTCATAGTGTTTTCTTAGTTTCCCTAATCTATTTATAATATGCGGCTATGTAGTAGAAAAGTTTAGAAACATTCACTGAATTAATGATTATCTCCAAAGAAACCAAATAAATGTCTGGATATAGTACAAGCTTTATAATTTACCAACCTATTACAGGACAAGTTTAGAAGAGATGGTGACAATTCTTATGTGTGGGCCCTTCTCACAGGGAGCAGCACCCTTTCTTGTCTGCGCCACCTCGGGTACGACCGTGCTGGGCGCGTTCGACCCTCTGGATGAAATAGCCAATGTCTGCGAGAAGCACGGCCTCTGGCTTCATGTGGATGTAAGTTCACCTGTATGCACCCATCTGTTCAACTTTCTGGTCTTGTGATCCTCAGAAGCTGGATGCAAAGTCCCCAGCGACTTTTACATAAATTTCTAATTAGGGAAGTAGCAGTGTCTTTTTGGGTAAGGTATAAAGAAGAATAGTCCAAGACGATATAAATTTTCAGGTTTCTGGATTGCATTTTATTTTCTCTTCTCTCATGCACCATTTTTGCTGGTCCCTTGAATCTACTGTCATTGAGGCAACACGATGTGAGGGAGGCATTTGCAGTACAGAGCCAAGAGACTTTGATTTTCAGATTCTAGCTGGCCTGCTTTTCACTGTGACCTCAGCCCTCTGGGCTTTGGTTTCTTCCTCGGTAAAGAGAGAAATGGCTGATGTGGTCCTTAAATTATTTTCTAGCTTAAGAATTCTATGACACCAACCAGCCAGAAAATGCAAAGTGCTGAACTATGTAATTTCACGCACTAATTAAAGCAGGTTTTATATAGATCTAGTATAGCTAACTACCTGAGAGGGACGGGGATACCATATTTTTCGCAATTTTTTAACTTAAAGAGTTTTTTTTTCCCTAATTAATTGTGTAAGTCCTGGGGTTGTTTATAATAATTTTTTTCTTAATTAAAGGTAACTTTTAAAATTCTGTTTATCTAATGTTAAAAGGTTGAGCTCAGGCAGTTATAAAAGCTTGTTGAGCATTTTGGTTTTCTTTTTTTGTGTGTGTGAAATCGGAAGTTAATTAGTTTGATTCAACCCAGTAGAAGGGATTGTTGAACATGCTGATGAAACTTGAGGGAATCTTCCTCTGGTGAGTGAATGCTTCATAGCCTCCTTATCAGACAGAAAGGAAAGGACAATATTTTTTATTTGTTCAGTGGAAGGTAACTGAGCATTTGGAGAATATACATACACTTAATTTTATAGTTTGGTTGATTTTATGCTTTCAAAGTAAAGCAACTAGGTATGATATACAGAGATTTTTTTTTAGCAACTCAAGGCTTTCATTAAAAGTATGCTAATGTATGGTAAAAGCAGCATTAATATAAATTCACCAGAGTTACAGGCTCTATTAGTATGCCGGTGGCAATATTTCAGGTAGGTTATTTGTGACTTCTTTAAATGGAATTGTAATACTTGTATCTGTTTATATTTCAACTTATATCTTACTGATTCTTATAAACTTAGAAACATAATAATACATTATATCCTAAAAGAAAATATGAAGTGAGTTCTTCTATAACTGTGGAAATAAGGGGGAAAAATAAAATACATCAGCATTCATGCTAGAAAATTCTACTCTCATAAAAACATCGACTATGGATTATATAGTTTATATAAAATAGTAGCTATGGCAGTTTCTAAATTGGAAATGATATTAAGAGATTTATGGGGCTTAGAGAGAATTATGACTTATAGGTATGAATAAAAAGCTCTCTAGGTTTTCTAAAAATTAAAGGTTGAATTTTGGAAGAAAACATTTCTATAAGGAAAAATGTAAGCCACACAAATTATTCTCCTTACCCATAATGAGTGCCTGTAGCATTAGATTCAATTGGACAACAGTTTATCTGACCTATTCAAGAAATTAGCTCTACCATGGAGACACTTGTTCATCCATTTTTCAATATTGCAGGCATTGAATCTTGATAAAATTTCATATGGAAGCATGAAGCTATTCTGCTTTTTTATTCTATGCACAGTTTATGAATTTTAAAGATTAAAAATTAACAAAATTGCCATAATTACTTTGACCTTTTGGAAATATTCTAAATCATATTTTAAAGATACTTTAAATTATTAAAAAGTGGTATTTGCTTTTTTGAAAAAAATGTAATTCTGATTGCTTATTCCGCTAGGTTTTGCAAAAAAACCAAGTTGCTCTGCATATGAACCACAATTTATTAATTCTAAGACACAGTTAGAATTTTTAACATGTCTACAATTTGTATGCTGATATCATTTTTTTCTTTGTTAGTGGTAACCAAATATAATGACTCGTACAGTTGATAGGGTCTTAAATTTGGTTAATTGCAATGCATTTTTAACTACTAAATAAAGAAAACTTTAGTTTGGTTGACATTTTTTGCCTCCAGTTTTCTTATTCTTCCGTGAGAGCGCATTATTATTCTAGCGTCTGCCTCCAAACGGTGTCAGGGCTGGTTCAGCTCTTCTCCCAAGCAGAGGCTGTGGCTGCTGCAAAGCCTCCCACTCCCAGCAGAGCTTCCTAAAGTCTCTCACCTACTCTTCACTCCCAGTGCCAGAGTGGGAGTAAACATTGCATTTAAATTCATGGGCTTTACATGCTGTTGGATGTCATTTCTACCCCTGCCTCCACCTTCCTTTCAGGATTGGTCTTACTGTTCCTTTATTACCTAAGTAATTAAAGAAAAAAAAGTAAGTAAAATGGTAAAAGTGGTGCCTAACATATAGTAATAGCTCAATAAATTATGTTCTTTATTGAGATGGAAAACCAAATTCCTTCATCATTTAGGTGATTTGTTTGATGCTTTTGCAAATTTTGGCATCAGAATTTAGAAAGTGAAGCAAATAGAAGTAGGCATACATTGTTTTTCTACATTGTTTTTGGGCCAGCTGTTCCTAACCCACCCAACTGCCCTGTAAACCAGTGAACTAAAGCCTTGAAAGAATGCATGTGATTTGAAAACATCAATTCAGCTCACTAAGATTGGGAGAATATTGTTTACTTTGGGGTGGAGGGTGGGAAGAGGAAGCAGAGGGTGGTGCTGGAGACATGAAGCAGTGTGAGTGTAGCATGTGAGGCAGGTGGAGAGAGTAAGAGAGCAAATGGGTGTGTCTGAATCTTATTGTCCCTAATTGTCATAGGTAGGTTCTCAATGAAGTTGGGGATAAAAGGCTTGAGAAAAGTAGACAATTTAGTGTTTAGGGTGGGTAATAGAAGTAAGAGAACATCGTATGTAAGTCATCTTAATGTTTGTGAAGGTCAAGATCTCAAAATCCAGAACTGGAGATCCTCAGTAGGCTAGGATAAAGATTTCCTAGATGCTGAAGGCAGTTGCCTCTGTATCTCAGCCTTAATCAGACATGGTCCATTGGGGATGCCGGTGGGGAAAGGGTGCAGCTGGAAGGGGACTTGACTGACAGCCCCAAGTCATCAATCCTGTAGTTGGGAATCTTTGGGATTTGCATGCATACTACCTTCAGTTCACAAACCTTTGGAACCCTGTGGGGTTGCTGGGGACTCTAGTCCATGGAAACAGGGTTGGAACTAAGGAGACACAAGTGAGGTTCCTAGGACTCAAATTAAAGAGGGATTCACTCTGAGGGCCCTGCAAGAGCTGGACTCTGAGAGTGTGTGCCTTCTTACATCATGCATGTTAGGTGACACACTCACTGAGGAGTTCTATCCCTGAATAAGAGAGCTGTTTTAAAGTGGGTTTAAAGCCATGCCTTATTCAGCAAAGGGCTCAGATTTTGCAATACTCTGAGGATCATGGAGACATCTCATTTCTTTCACCTTCCACATCCATGGTACACACAATCTTACCACCTCTTTCTACATGATATTGGGGGTTCCTTATCTTTTCAAATTCTATAGCCTAAAATAGGATAGCCTATATCCTAGGCAGTCTCTAAACTCATCTCCTGTGTATAGTATTTTCATCACCTTCAATTAACCATGCTGCACTCTACCATTCGGCCAACTGGTTACTTTCCCTCAGTGGTGATGCTACTGTCAAAAAGGTCTGGTTTTTATTACCTGCGAGACCTTGGAGAGCTTACCTACAACTTCTGAACATTAGTTTTTTCTATTAAAAAATCGAAGTGACAATAATTCCATTCTCAATGCAATGTTGTGCTGGGTAAATAGCCTTGGAGAGCATTCAACAGAGCCCAGGACAGTCCCCTCATATTTCCTCACTGCAATTGCCCTTCACTGCCCTACAAATTAAACTCAGAAGATTGCTCAGTTTCAAGACCCAAACTGACTCTCTTATTCCTCATATTGATTCTTCCTCCCTCCTTTCTAGACTTATTGACTATGGGGTTTCCTTTCATGTCCTTATTCTTAGTTCCCTCTCCTCTGCTCATATTTACCTTTCCAATGAATAACTTCATTAAGTCCCAGGTTTTCTTTCTCCCACTCTCACATTTTTTTGATTTGCAAATATATTTGAAGGTTGTTTGGCAGAAAAGATCTCATTTTTCAACAATAGGATCCATTTCCACCTTGCTAAAGCTAGTTTGGCTATGAATTCCTATATCCCCTTCTATCCTCCTTGTCAAGCAAATGCCACATTGATTCTACAAAATGCCAGCCCTTAGACTCATGATCAGCATCGGTACCTTGTGTATGGTAGAATCTGGGCATTGTAAGGATATTGTCTGTTTTAGATTATGAGATTTGAGATGGGATAGACTGTGTCTTTTAAACCTTTCAACCACTTGCAACTCAACAGGTTAATATAACAATTTCTTTGCGATGTGTGGATTTAAATCCTAAGGGTTAATGGGAGCTGTTTGTCATGATGAGAGGCTCTGATTGCCTGAGTGGAACCAGTGATCAAATTTTCCTGGGATACAAATTGGTTAACATCAGCTTAAAACAAAATAGCAAGATAAGAGTGAGGTGGTCATTCAGAGTTTTCTAGAATAATTGGCTGGTGATCAAATCACATGGAAATAACATTGTCTTGCTTATATCACTTTCTCAACAGGCTTCTTGGGGTGGCTCAGCTCTGATGTCCAGGAAGCACCGCAGGCTTCTGCATGGCATCCACAGGTGAATGTAGCTCCCAGATGCAGCGTCTCTCATTTAGGCATGGGAACCTTTTGTGACTTTGCCTACTTAAGTAACATTCTAAAAATGGACAAAAGAAAAGTAATTGCCTTACTTGAAGAAAAAAAAAGAACCCCAAGCTCCCATACTCCCTAGGGTACTCAAACAAGGAATCCTGTTGAGCACTACCTTGGGTACGAGTATGGAATGTGTGCTGGGGATGGCAGAATTCTTTTCTCCAGTAGAAACTAATGGGTCCCCTTGCTATTCTGCCCTTTTCTGTGTTTTATATAACAGAGCTGATTCTGTGGCCTGGAACCCCCACAAGATGCTGATGGCAGGAATTCAGTGTTGTGCTCTCCTTGTGAAAGACAAATCTGTGAGTTTTTTCTTTTACAGCCTTTGGGCATTGGGGAGGGTTAAATTACAGGGCTTGCAGAAAATTTATTTTTGCTTATATTTTGGTGCTTTGGGCCAGATACAGGTAAAGGTCTTTGGTAAATGTTGATGGCATCAAAAGGAAAGATAAATAGGCTCAGATGAAAGAGCTACTGTTTCTGCTTAGGTAATTTTGTAGATTTGATTTAGGTATTATGTAATCTCATTACTGCAAAATGGTTTCTCTCGCTCTCATTTGGATTATATTTTAAAAATCAGTTTTAAACACTGCCAAGATTTTTTTCTCCTTGATTAAGTCTGGGATTTAAGTTATCTTGAAACTTCTGCTCGCTAAGAAAGTGGAACAGATGTGTGTCATACATTAAATTGAATGCTTAATATGCGTAGCTGGGGCTTAACAGCCCGATTATATGGGAAGATGTTAGTTCAGGACTCATCATCGAACACTGATTTATTAGAGGCTCGCCTGTCTCCAGTGGCTGGTAATCAGCTTCTTTCGGAATATTGGGGAGAGTTGAAAACTAATCTGGATACTGGGAGACGAGTGGGAAAGGAGTGCTGAGCTTCTTCTTGGCTAGAGGTATAAACTCTTGTTTTCTGTGGGTTAAATAAGGATCCTGGTGGGAAGTTGCCCAGGCTGGGAAGTGCCACTTCATTCTTAGAAATGCCTTCTCAAGATCTGTGTGCGGCATGTGGGTGATCTTTCTCAGCCATCTGTTTACATTTTTCCCTTAGGGGACTCCCTTTGCCAATGCTAAAGTCATTTTCTCTTTTTAAGGAATTTTATTTCAAATGAAAGCCATATTTAAGATCTGAAACCTAGTGTTGCATGTGTGGATAGTTACACCTCCCTTTAAAGAAAAAAAAAATTGTGGTACTGTGTTTGGGATGACCAAATAGAACGGCCATCAAAAACTAAAAATAGATTCTGCATCTGTAGATAGAGACACTCTTGGGAATATGAAACTATTTCTTAATGTTTTATTAGGCTGGCTACCATCAACTGACTGTATTCAATTCCAATGAACTATTTTTCATTTAAGTTTTTAAGCTGTGGGGTGACAATGGCATGTTATAACTAAAAAGATAGTTTGAGATTATTGTATTATTTGTGAACAAAAGAACAGACTCAACTTGAACATAGTTACATATTTAAAACAAGACAGAATTTGGGAGTAAACCCAGGTTTTCCTTTGGTCTGGATATGAAGACAAAAATATCTCAAGCATCCTTGTGTGTGCCAGGCATTTTCTATCAGCTTTCTCCCTAATGAGCCAATCTGAATGACAGTCTTATCTGTTGGTGTGCTGCTCCCAGGAGTGGAAAATTTAGACCAACAATTTTAGGGCGAATCTCTTAAATAATTTTCAAGCTCCTATACATTTTTCTTTTTGAATGCTATTTGAGTGATTTAACCAAGAATTGATTTACATTTATGTACTTGAAGCAATTTAAAATTTTCTGGATCATCTAACTCTATAACAGAGGTTAAAATTGTATTTTTTAAAAGAGAATTTATTCCTGGATCTCAATAAAAACAATTATACCCATGTCTATTCACCTGGCAAGAATTAAGAGGTCAGAAAAATTGCATTCATTGTGCAAAGAATTGAGCACTTTCAAAAGCTGCATTTTTGGGGGGATGAAAGACTGTTTTCAAATTAACCGGAATGGGGAGTTGGAACATGAGATAATGAGATATGACAATCAGCTTAAAAAGCTTTGTATTGGCAGTTTTCTCTCCCCTTTGTACGTATTTTCTGCCTCTGTTGTCCTTTTGTATTCATTTATTCATTCATTCTACCAACACTAACTGATTTCCTATATAGGCTGGGCACTGTGCTGATTCTGAGCTTATAAAACAGACATGCCTTCCATAGTTGAAAGTGTGCAATCTCACAGAGAAGACCGTGAACAAAATATACCTATTTAATTCTTTAATTACTATTTTGATAAGTACTCTGAAGAAGGTGTCAGATACTGTTGATTCTGTAGCCATTCCAAACTCCTTCCCTTCTGTCTCCCAAAACTCATCTCACCAGTCTCCCTTGTAGTTAAGAGTCACCATATGACCCTGACACGGCCAATATAATATAGGGGAAATGTGATGGGGGCTTTTGAGAAAAGTTTTACTTTTTGCGAGAGGTGATACACACAAAAGGAGAGCACTCTTCCCCCTTTCCTACCTTGAAAGTGATTGTGTCACAACTGTTAGAAATGCATGACAGATAGAGGTGGGTGGAGCCAGATGATCTGATCCAAATGCCTTGATTTGGAGCTGCAGGACAGGTGGGCTGAGTCCAAGCAGAACGCAGCAGCAGAGGGAGGCAAGAATGGGGCCTTTAAAAGAAAATGCTTGGGATTGAGGGTGAATAAGGGAGGGGTCAGTTTCTTGTTCTTCTGGACTGTTGCCACAGAGTTTCAGGATGTGAGTCAGGACAGTGGGTTAGGTAAAGGGCCAGGCTGTTCCCAGGTGCAGGAAGGTCAGTCTGATGGCCGACCATTATGGCTGGTACCAGATATCTATTGTGCAAGATGGGAGGAAGTTTTGATTAGGTCTCGAAGGCTGGCCTGAACCTTTCAACAACTTGATGCATGAAGTTCTCTTGTAACCATAGACAATGAATGACACTGAAACGAAAAGTGAGCATGCACACAATGGCAGTATAGAATGGGGAAAAGTCCTGGTCTTAGATGATGATTCTGTAATGTTGCATTAACCCTGGAAGTGCCTACTTTCAGACTTTTTGTGATATGAGGTAATTAAATGTCTTTATTGCTGAAAATACTTCCATTGGGTAACCTGTTACTTACAGCCAAATACACTTCTATCTGATGCGGAGAATAGTATGCTACTCTGAGAATGCATAGTAGGAAGATCTGAAATACCTCAAATGGAAAAAATATTATGCTCAAAGTCCAAAAGAGAAATGTCCTTTTAAATTTTAGATGCTAAAAGAAGTCCATTGTTGTTGAAGCACAGGGAATAATGCTAAGACTCGCATGGGGGATAGGACTAAAAGATTAGGCAGTGGATAAAAAATGCTGGATCTTAGAAACCATTTTCATGATTTTAGACTTAATTTTCAAAACAATAAAAAAATTTAAAGATTTTATTTATTTATTTTTTAGAGAGAGGGGAAGGAAAGGAGACACAGAGGGAAAGAAACATCAATGTGTAGTTGCTTCTCACACACTCCCCACTGGGGACCTGGCCCGCAACACAGGCATGTACCCCAACTGAAAATCAAACTGGCAACCCCTTGGTTTGCAGGTCCACACTCAATCCACTGAGCTACACCAGCCAGGGAAAAATAATGGAAGAATTTTAAAACTAGGGAGTAATCTGAAAAGATGTTCATTTAAAACAATGAATTGGAAGGTGGGCAGGGGTAAATACAAGAATAAATAAAGGCTTGCAGTATCTAAGAAAGAATTAATAGTAGAGGAGATGGAATGATGTGGTGAAATTTAAGATATATTTTGGCTATGAATGATACAGGGCTGAATTACCATTGTACGTGGGAGATGGGAAAGAAGCAAGTGTCATTGTTGGCTTTCTGATTAATGATACAGCAACTGAGTGCATGGTTCTGTTTAGGGAGATGGGAATTGCTAAAGGATGAAAAGATCTGAAAGTGAAATATCTTGATTTTAGCACTGGCTCTGTTGAATTTGAGATTCCTATGTGATATTCAGCTGAAGATGTCATGTAAGCAGTTGACACATGGATCCAAAGTTAGAAAAATAGTTGTAGGCTGGAGGAGTATATTAGGGAATTATTGACATGTAGATGATTTTGGAGATCATAGGAGTGGGATAGATTGCCTTAGGAGAAACTTTGGAGTCAGAAAAGTAGAAGACATAGAACTTAGCCCTGAAGAATGTCAGAGGCTAAAGATTGGATTGAGGAAGAACTCACAGTAAGAGTTGGAATGGCTAAGGAGGCAGTAGGAAGATCGGGGAAGAGTCATGCTAACACAGTTGAGAGAACAGTATTGTGAGTATGAATGGCTGTCATCCTTTGTGGAAAATCTTAAATGTTCCTTCTTAAGGGTTCCCAAGCCCCACAAGGTAAACTGGCATCTCCCCATCATTTGTCCTCTCATCCTGTTCCCTTCCTCCAAACTCTTTACCGCGATTTGTAATTATGACCTCTCTTGTACCAATTTTCCCTCCCCCTGGAATGTAGGCTATATGAGGATAGGAGCTATGGTATGATATTCATCACTGTATTTACTGTGTGTAGCAGGTTTTTACTGAACAAGGGAAAAATAAAAATTTGTTGAAAAACTTGATGAATAAATAAATCCATAGTCCTCAGAAATAACTGCCTTCATGTCAACAGTAACTAAAGAGTTTCCCATTTCTCCCCTACCCCAAATTATTCCTTTTGAGAGCTCTGATTAAACAATGATTAAAATTACAGTTGATGAGCTTTATTGCCTAGGCCCTTACCCAGGCTTGAGCATGCCCCCAGCAGTAACTGATGAATAGTGATTTTAATTTGGATTTACTTCTCCAGTTAATGGAAGAGGATAACTCCAGTTAAAGAAAGCAAATTACTTAGTAAATATGCTCCTGTTAAGGGAAAAACTAATTCCCTAATTTGTATCCACAAAGCCCTTACATTCACAATGCTGCTTTCTTGACTGACTAGCTGGTGGTGGTTTGCATTTTTAATTTCCTGTGTTAGTAAAGAAGACTGCTGTAGAAACAAAGCAAAGCTGTGGCTCTTGAAACGTACTATCACCAACCCTCTTTGCATCATAGAGATAAAAAGCAAATCAGGGATTTCTTTAAAACATTTTTGATTATAAATAGGTTGAGTTCAGATGTAGATGCTGGATCGACATGGCTGTTTTGGATCCATGACAACTTTGATGCTTTGATCTAAAATAAAAGGCAATATATTCTTAGAATGAATTGCATGGGTGTAGGGAAATCTCAATATTGGGATTTTGATTTTTAGAGTTTGTTAGAAAGACTTCTAGTTTTATGAAACCTAGCAGATACATGAGAACATGAACCCTGATAATCAGATGACTTTTGAGTATGGATTATTCCTCTCCATTTGTACCTACCATTATCATCTGATATTGATTCTCAAGGACTTCTTGTTTAACCTATCAGCTACAGACTATTTAAAGGACTTTTTTAAAGACAGACTGTTGATACTATGAGTTTTTAAAATTATGTCCATCTTTATAGGTTTATTTCAGATGTAATGCATGTTTATTATATGCAAATCAGAAAATTTAGATATGGAGAAAGATGAAGAAAGAGATATAGAATACATAACTGAAGATAGCCTTCAATATATTTTCTTATGCATATATACATGTAAGTATATCCATATGTACACATATCTAATCTAAAGAAAACTGGTAACATATTTTGCTTTTAACATGCTTTTTCTATTGAACAAAACTGAGCATTGTTCCACATCAGTGTTCATTGTATACATTTTTAATAACTGCATAGTATTTTATAGTTTTGATATACTATAATTAACTTGACCACCCCAATTAGATTGTTTTAACTTTTGGCTATTATGGGTTCAACTGCTATCTTTGAGGCTGAATATTTGTGCACATCTTTTATTAATTCTTTGGAATAAATTCCTGGAAGTAGGAGAGCTCTGATCATCTTCCATGATACTATTTTTCTGCTTGTTTCCTAATTTTTCTTCTAGAAACTTTTGTAACTTTTCCTTCTAGAAAGTTGCATAACTTTTTAACTAACAGAGTATGAATGTGTGTGTGTGTGTGTGTGTGTGTGTGTGTGTGTGTGTGTTATGGGTCCCCTTTGATATCACAGGGGTATTTAACTTTGTTAGTTTAGTCATTTGCACACCCACACTTACAGACACACATGTAAATACTTTTCTTCTACTTTTATCTATTGACATATTTTACCTCCTTCTCAGGGATCTTCTTTGAATAGAGGTATTGACATGCAATTCTGGGCTACCTCGGTTTCAAATAATAAAATGGAGAAAAAGAGTTAAGCTTGCAATTCTTTTCCTTTAATCTTCATTCTAGAGAAGGCTAGGAATGTAGTCCCCGGTTTTTCTTTAGGCAAGGAGCAGCAGGACGTAGAATAGTAGGAGATTCATTCAATACTATTGAATTGAATACAGTGGAGTTGGGCACTGCAGGGCAAAGAGAAAAGAAGAAAAAAGACGCCAATGCCATTTCCCAATGTGGTCTCCCAGTAGAAGGCAGAGAAATTCCTCTGGCATACCACACCCCAAAAAATGTGCTCTCTCTCAGTCCATTTAAAGTTCTATTCAGAATGATAATTGATATTGCAAATGACAACTATTAATGCCATTTAAAAATGTGCAAGAAAAGATTTATCAGAGAACTATGACAAACTGTATCTGCTTTTGTGAGGATTTCTTTTACAGCTCTTGTTTTTTCTCATGGAGTTCCTATAGAAATGCCATTATTTGGTTTGACAGTACTGAAAAATCTGATCATCAAAAATGGTGTGTTTTCCATGCCGGAGAATACTCATGATCTCATAAATTTCTTTGAATGGCAGCTTCCTAACTAATGTAGCAAAAAAGGAAGGAGATAATACATTTAAAACTGATTAGAAAGAAGAAGCATTTGACTTGTAGAAGGGACATTCCTCTCTTGTGGTTGATAACTGTTTCGACTGAGAAAATTTTTCTTAGACTTTTCAATAAGGTTGAGAAGTACATAAGACTGGCAGAACTGATCAAGTTCATGGTTAGCAAATAGCCCTTTTCTTTTTTAATTCCTGTTTTTAAGTTGTAATAAACAAACATTAATTTTATTTTTACGAGGCTTTTGGAAATTTGTACATATACATATTTATATGCATGCATCACATTAAATAAAACCTCACATGGTGTTATTGGCAATAATGAATATTCCTATTATGTCTGCTTTCCTCCTGCATGAGGTAAAGAGATATGATAATTGTTGTTTGAGTTACACGTTTGAAATCCATTATGTCTTTTTCTACTAAATGAAATAAGAAAATTAGAGTTTAGGGTTTATTTGTTGTTACTGAAATTGTGAGTAATTTTAACAAGGGGATTTATACTTTGTATTAGATCCATGCCCATATTAAATCCTTTGTGAACTATGGCTCCAAGTGGTATGTTATTACATAATTATTATACTCCTTGATTTCAATTAGTAGTTATCATCTTGTCATAAATAAGCACGAGTCCCAATGCAAGACCTATTCCATGGCTCTCCTAATCATCTGTACAGTAGACTCTGTGCTACCGGAGGGCAGAAGGGGACTTACTCATTGCTGTAGACCACCTGTTTAGTATAAAGCCTGACACTTGAGTAATGCTCCATAAAAATGTTTCCTGAAATGACCTTTGTGCCTTTTTCCAAAGCATCCAGTTTTAATGTATTTTAAATTTGTTACCTGCAGTATGAAATAGTAATTTCATTATAATTGCAACCAGCTCTCTTTCAAGTCTCAAAAAGATCCCTTCTTGCTAGTAGGTTAAGAATTTGTTTGTGACTTGTGTAGGAATTATTTGTTTTATCCATATGGCTTGATATATCCATTGCCTCCTGACATCTCCCATTTCACTTTGGCTCTTTGAAAAAAAGCCTTTACTCTACACCGTGCCAACATTTGGCCTTTTATCTACATGCCTCAGAGACCAATAATAAATCAGTGACTCATACTTTCCTTTCTCAGAGACCATATTGTCTTTCCCCTAGGGAGTTATTTTTGTTTTAGTGTCTAATGATGCTGGTCTTCATTGGAGACTGGACAAGCGGAAGAAATACTTGCTTTTCTAAGGTTCCCTGGGTCCTCTCTTGACCTCTTCTAATAAACAGAATGACATAAACAATCTGCCAGATTGCTGGCTGTGGCCGCTGGTAATGTAGGATGTAGCATCTTGGCCAACCGTTTCCCAATTTCATCCTTGAGTTCCTTCAAACCTCTGGGTGGCTGCCACCTGGTCCCACTGATTAAGGTACATTTATTTAATCAGTTTGACTTAGATGAGTTGGGGTGTTGCCCAGAATTAGATTTAGTATCTTCTTCTTTTCTATTTCTGGAGAACCCTAAGAGTATGTGAATCTCTCTGATACTCTTTTCTTTGTAGTTTGTAACCTATTTTCATTGTATGTGCTATTATAGTTGTTCCCACTTTTTCTGCCTTTCCCTGTCTCTACCCAGCCCCCTCCTCTGTCCCTAAGTCAGTCCCCATATTGGGTCCATGTCCATGGGTTGTGCACAAATGTTCTTTGGTTAATCCCTCCACCATCTATCATGTTGTCTCCCCCCTGCCCCCATGCACACACACCTTTCTGGCAGCTGTCAGTCTGTTTAACATATCTAAGCTTCTGTTACTACTTCGTTCACAAGTTTATTCTTGCAGGTGAAAAACTCATTCTTCGTTCAGCCATCCCATTTCACTGTGGAGCCCCAAGCTTTGCTTCCCTGCCAGTCATCACAAAACACTTCAGGTTTTTAAAGAAATGACCAAAAAGGGAAAATGAAACTCTATCTTTGCATCCTTTTGTCAACTCCATTTCGATAAAAATTAGCTATTGAAAAATATCCCAGAAGGAGGATTCTGTTTACAGATTGAATATTTTCTCACTTATCTTGAAACAAAACTGATTAGGGTCTCAAAATAATAGAAAAATTACATAAGTTAAAATCTAAAAAAGTGAGAAACATGAGGGTAAGCATATAAAAGGAAACCTGGAAAAAATTCGTGCCATAACGAGTGCGCTACACCTGCCTCAATGGGTAGGCCAAAATTTGGTTTTAGCATTTTTAAAGCATTCCAAGCATCCACCTTTTTGTTTCTTTTGCCTCTTATTTTACTATTATCTTACTGCAACAAAGCTTTCTCTTCCATTTCTACTTTCTGTTATGATGCTCGGGAGCCTTTTGACTTCTTGGAATAAATGTTGCATTTGTTTCCCTTTGCACAATTCTAGTTGTCATATTTGTCGTTTTCCAAGAAAGATATCTAAAAACATACCTGACACTTGTAATTACTTTCTAGCTTTGTTGTTTTGTGGCCGGAATGTTTCAGGGAGTCAGTTTTTTTAGGTTTTTCTTCCCTGGTAATTCAAAGGGTCAATACAAGTCCATGTGAATAAGAGAAGTATTAGAATTTTGTAGATAACTCAGAGGTGGTAAATATGCATTTATTTTATATAGACTTTTCATAATTGTACCTACACCCTAATTTGTACAGAAATTGTTACTGGCATACAATAAATAAACTAGTTTTAGACTGGTGAAAAGTAGAAAACTAAAATAGTCACCATCCTCTTTCTATTGAAGGTGCATACATCTCATCCAGCGCCTTAGGCCCCTACGATGCGGGTGGTAAATATAATCTAGGGAGTTGTATTAATTGTGAAAGAAATTCAATCTCTTCTCTGGTAGTTTATTCTGAAGGCTATTTGGGAGTTTGCAAGATGTTGGTCTTTTTTTCAATTAATTATTATAAAATATAAGAAAAATATAGAATGTGTATAAAACATAAGAGAAAATCTTAATTTATGATCATAGTAGGAATAATCAGGCAATTCCATGCAGATTAAAACTAAGAGCAGGAAACCAGAAATTCCTCATGTATTCCTTCCTGTTATTGACTTTCTTGCTTTTCTTTTCAGTTTTGCTTTGCAGTTATGTATCCTTAAATAATATAGTTTACTTTTGCCTGTTTGAAATTTGTATGAATAGAATCATGCACTATGTACTGTTTTCCATTTGGCTTTGTTCTTGTGGCTCCAACTTACCTCCTGTCCATAAGATTAATTTATGTTGCGAAATAATCTGATGAGAGTGCATTTCCCCTGTTTTTATGCTATTCCATATAAGTGTGGCACAATTTGTTTATCCATTTTATGTTGATGGGTTATTCCAACTTTTTGCTTTTACAAAAACTTTCTGTGAGTTTTATTTGTGTATGCATGTTTATTGTTTGCTATATCCCTGAGGTTTTATCTAGTATAAATTTCCTTCTTCTTGAAGACCATGTTTAGGAATTTCATAATGAGTCAAAAGGTACCATATGCTCTTGAAATTTGCTTCTTTAAAAATATTTTTATTTTTTTTGGAGACAGAATTCTGTCAGTAATTTTCATTCAGAACTTTTATAATTTGGGGGGTGGGCATGCTAGTGTTGTTTTAGAAAGTCAGCTATTTAGCTGTCATTCCTTAAAGTGACTTACCTATCTGACTTCTTTTAAGATCCTCAGACTTTCCTTAATTTTCTGCTATTTATTTGTAGTATTTTACATATGGACTTTGTTTAATTTGTCTGGTCTTCACTTCATTGGGCTTCTTGAGTCTGTGGATTGATACGTTTCATGAGTTTTAAAAACTATTATTTAACTATTGAGTCTGCCTCCTTTATCTCTCTGTGGCATCCCAATTAAATGCATATCAGAACTTCTCACTATTTTTTCTGTCTCTTACTCTTTTTGTATGTTTCATAATTTTGTCTTTCCATGCTTCATTGTGGATGACTTTTATGACTTATCTTAAAATTCACTAATTCTCTCATTAGCTATACTAACCTGCTGTTAACACCCTCTCTTTTGTTCTTACTGTATTGTGTCTTTCCAGTTTTACAATGTCTGAGTCTTTTTAATATATATATGCATATATATATACATGTATGCATATATATATGTCTTTAAGCTCTTGTTGACATTTTTAAGATCAGCTTTTATCTCTATAAATATTCTAAAGATAGATTTATAATCTGCCTGTGCTAACTCTAAGTCCTAGATTCCTTCTGGTACTATTCCTGTTATTTTTGTCTGTGACTTATGGCTCTCACATTGGCTAGCCTTATAATTTTTGATGGCTTACTGAATGTTTAATTTATATTTCTTCATAGAGGATTTTGTTTTCTTTCCTCTGGACATCTGGGGGAATTAGAAGTCTAGGACAAGTGCTTGAAGTTTTTCTGGATCTCCAGAATATAATCTTTACATCTATATAAGGGTGGGCACCTCTGGGTCCTAAACAAGAGAAAGTATTACTTTACTGCCCTTGCTAACACTGAACACCTTCGAGCTCTGTTTCCTGAAGCCATTGGAATGCCCACTGGTGAGCAGATACAATGGTGATACACTATGTCTCCACACATGGTGGTTACCATCTCTGCTCCCTCACCTCCCACCATCTGGCTCTTTCATTAGCTGTCCTCCCTCAGTCTGAAAACTTTCCTGGAATGGAAAAATCCCTGGCTTAACTCCTTGAGCTCCATTCCTTGTCTGTACCTCCCAGTGGTTTATTTCTCTCTTGTGTAGGTCTACTGTGCTTTTCATTACATGCGTTTTATGTTTGTTACGATGGTTTTTGTTGTCTTCAGCAGGAACACTTCAAGTTCATCTAGTACTTCATTGCTAGAATTGATATGTGCCCAGTTTTGGCTTTTTGATAGTCTGCTGTGTTCAGTGCTGCCTGTGGGGTAAGCATTTGCTAAATTATTCATCTCTCATTCAGCCTGCAGATGTGTCCAACCTCCTATACATTAGATGAGTAAGACATGGTGCCTGTCCTAAATGAACTCAAAGGCTAGTAGGAGAAGTAGCATTCAAGCAAAAAATTCAATATAGTTTTACTGTAATTAGAGAATAAATTAAAAAACAGGTGTTCAAGGAATGTGGATCAGGTGAGAAAACAACTGTGCAGAAGAAGATGGTCTAGAAAACTTAGTTATAGAAGGTTGATTATTAAAATATCAGTTATCAGTATTTTTATTTTTAAAGCAATATATGACCACAATAGCATGGAGTGAAGCATAATGAGGAATATAAAAGTTACTTATAATCCACTAGCCAAATTATTTAAAACTTCCTTGATAGATGCATATTAATTTAATACTATGTGTATGCTGATGATATAGACTAGTATATGTTTTTCTTCCACAGCCAGCATTTTTCTTTTTTATCCAGTCCTACTCCTTATTTTAATCTAAGAGACAGAGGCACTTGGGTTTAAAGAATTTTTAAAATACTCATTTCTTTAATGATGGTCACCATTATTATGGAAGCAGTTAATCTGGCATCTTGACTCCAGTTCAGAAGTGTACACTCATGAAGTTACACTTTTGTTTTAAGAAGTCCTTTCTTATGTTAAAAAGGCACAATACCTCTTCCCCCATTCCGTCCAGATGCCTGTTGTGATCATAACTGTGCAGGTCATCCGTGACTTCATTGGGAAGATGGGAGGCTAAACCTGCTAATGTTGCCGTCTTCGTTTGGGAGACAGTAGTATTCAGAACTCTCACTCAGCCATGGTTCTGTTATTCTGTGGACAACTTCTTGTGACACACAATACCTATTTAACTATAGAAAAATATTCAAACAAAGCCAGGCTTTCGTATGTTATCCCATTCGATGCACTGGATGAGGTTCAATATTGCACAAAGCTGACATATGAATAGGGGAAAACAGGAGATGGTCTAAGGTGAAAACAAATTTTTTAAAACACTGAATTATTTGCTTGAATGCTACTTCTCCTACTAGCCTTTGAGTTCATTTAGGACAGGCACCATGTCTTACTCATCTAACGTACAGGAGGTTGGACACATCTGCAGGCTGAATGAGAGATGAATAATTTAGCAAATGCTTACCCCACGGGCAGCACTGAACACAGTAGATTATTAAAAAGCCAAAAACTGGGCACATATCAATTCTAGCAATGAAGCACTAGATGAACTGCTGAAGACAACAAAAAACATTGTAACAACACATAAAATGCATGTAATGAAAAGCACAGTAGACCTACACAAGAGAGAAATAAACCACTGGGAGGTACGGACAAGGAATAATTACATTGCTGTAATTATTGTAGTTTCAAAATATCAAATCTTCATTCACTCTTTTTAGCAAAATCATTTATTTTCATCTGCATATTATTCCAAATGAATTATGGAAACTTCTTTTTAAGACAAAAACATTCTACTGAGTTTTTCTTAGGGTTCTTAGGGTTCTATTAAACCTATGAGTTAATTTGAGAAAATGTATCACCTTAGCATTATATCAGCCATACCAGCTGGGAACATGGCATACCTCTCTATTTATTCACATATCATTTATTTCACATAAATGTTCTTTTTAACTTTATATTATAAAAAACTTAAAGCATCTGCCAGAGCAGAGATAAAGTCCTAGGCACCCATGGCATGCCTTTAGTAAGAATCAATTCACCTGTAATCTAGTTTCATATCTGTCCTTTCCTACTCTTCCCTGTATACTGCGTTAAAAAGTCACAGGCATGGTATTATTTTACCTGTAACTATTTCAGTTCCATAGGCTTACGATGTTTTTCTCATAGAGAGCCTACATGTGTTTGGCTGGCGTTATTTATAAAATTTTATGTTTGTTAATATCCCTATGCATAGAGTCTTTTGTAATCTCCTAACTGCAAATGCTGGTATAGAGAGCAATTGTAAAATATTTATATCCAACTACTTTGCTGGATTTCTTATAAATTCTGAAAGATTTAAAGTTATTCTCTTGTATTTTCTAAATATATAATTATATCAGTATATAACTGTAATTTTGTTTTCTTCCTAATATCTCAGCTTCATATCATTTCCAAATATAATGCCCTGATACGATTTCCAAAAATATATTTAGTAATAATAGTAAATAGAAGGCACTTCTTTCTTTTTTGTGAGTTTATTAAAGTTGCCTTATGATATACATTCTTTATAAATCCTCTTGAGAAATTATCTAGGAATGAGTATTGAATTTTACCATGTTTCTTTTTATTATCTAATAAGGTAGCTCTATTATTTTACTTTTTGAATGAAATTACATGTATTAGTAGATTTTCTGCATTACTGATTAACCTCATTTCATTGCAGTAAGTTGCTTTAATGTATTGATGGATTTGTATATTTCAATTTTGCTTCTATATGCATGTGATTGAGCTACTCTGCATGTGTGAGCGCATTTGTGTGTGTGTGTGTGTGTTTTGTTGTGTTGGGTTGTATTTTGAGTGCCAGTTTTAAATGTCCATCTTTGCTTTAGAATAATTACTATAGCATACAGCTCACCAGTTTTTAGAAATGCCCAGAAAAATTAGCCATAAAAGTCTTGCTCAGAAATTTTGGAAGAGGTACTTCCTTAATGGAATGCTCATTTTTCCTGTCTTTATTAAACTATTAAGAATTTCCCTGAGTCAATTTTGATAACTTATAATTTCTCAAATATTTAATATATTTTATCGAGATTTTAAAATATATTAGAAGAATATACCATCCCCTAATTGTCTTAATCCTATTTTTATTTTATAACTTTACCTAAAATAAAAATTTTAAAAATATTTTTTTATTTTTTCTGATTTTATATATCTTCTTAGGAATCACTTCTTACACTTATTTTTCAAGTCACACCTTTATTAAACTTATTGAATTGTTTTTCTTTGTCTCTTGCTTTTTAAATATTTTGTTCTATAAGAATACCATTTTACATCGAGGCCTGTTTTGTCTCAGCTCCTTAAATTTTGTTTTGGAGTGTTCTCATTTAAATTATTTTCCAATTAATCTATAATAACAGTTTTGATTTAATCTCTAAGCCAGGAGTGATTTATTAAAGGTATTTTAATCTACCAGATGCTTAAGCTGTTACAAAATTCTGGTTTGTTTTACTATAGCCAGATAATGATCAGAATGAATCCATAGATCAAGAGTGACAGATTTTTACCTTTTAAACTCAACAGTGACTCTTGAAAAGATATCTTACTATCCATAATCCATCTTTAGTTTTCATTTTCTTTTCCAAGTAGACAGTCTGCAGAACAGGGGAGGGGAAGAAAGTGTTTGCAAAGGAAGGGAGTGTTACATATGAACGTGCATACACCCAGGGAGGTCAAGAAAGAATAGAACTTCCTGGTACATGTAGGACGTACAGGCATTTTTTATCCCTCGGTTCAAGTTCTGGTGAGACTCAGGGAGTTGGGAAGGCTCTCTCCTCCCGTCTCTCACATTGGCAAGGTAAAGCAGGAACGAGGTGGATGGCCGAGGAGTCAGAGAGGCTGGCAGGGAGATCATCCAAAAGTGACAGAAAGAGAACGCAGAGGGAGCCTGGAAGTAGGGGCAACCAGGAGCATGACTCATGCCGTGTGACAAGCAGAAGCCACGGCGGGTCTTCAGGTGCAAGCAGGAAGACGGAAAGACCATCTAGAGAGGAGTTGGAACTGGAGCAGGTGGTCAGCGCAAGGACAGCAAAGATCACTCTGGAAAAGCATGTTTCACTCCCAAACTTCAATGCGGGGTTGGCAGATTTAACAAATGAAAATAAAGGAGGCTCAGTTTAATTTGAATTTCAGATAAACAATATATAATATTTTAGTATAAGTATACCCCAAATATTGGATAGGATACTACTTATACTAAAAATTTTTTATTTTATGAAATGTTTGTGTAATTCAAATTTAATAAGGTGTTTGTATTTTATCTGGTAAATCTCCTCAGTGGCATTTGTGGATGTCACAATAATGTGAAAGAGCAAGAGGAAGAAAACTTTCAGAGGAAATGTTTTGTATCTAAAACATTTTGAAAGACCGCTCAATTTGATTTTTTCTAGAAGTGACCAGATTAGCTATTTTACATTGGAAATAAATTTAGTTCCAAATCATAAGTTTTTATGTTACAGAAAAATGAAACATTATTTTTGCACATCCCAAGTGATATAATTTGGAAATCCATGATAATTGTATTTGTTTTTAAGTTCATGTGTTGAGTAAAATATGGCACTTTGCAGTGTAAATATGCAGTAAAATATGACATCTTTGTGCAAGTGGCCGGCACAAGCTAAATTCATATCCTTCAGTGTTAATTCCACATCCTGAGTCTTCTCCACCTGTGGTCCAATCAGCTGAGACCAGGGGAATGGGATAGGAGAGTGGTATAAGGTGACCATCTGTATGATTGAGAAGAGAAGTAAGGGGTCCTTGTGAACTGGGCAAAGCCTAAGTTGTGTCTACTATAAATGTCTTTCATCTCCTGCTGTGACAACTTACCAATAGATTGCTGAGTTTTAAAGCTGGTCCAGAAACTGAAAATAGCAGGGAACGTGGATAGTGGTTTACCTATCTCTAGCTCCAGCAATTACGGAAAGCAGTTCATAGCTTCTTTTTTAATAAGGCTACTCTCTTTCCAGTACATTTCATTATGCCTTTGTCCAGCAGTAGCACATGTCACTATTATACGTCCTTTGGACCTTATCTTGACATGTATTTTCTCTGTTTTCTTACCAGTTTAGACAGCACCATAGTGCAGATTAAACCCTTGACGTCCAATTACAGAAATACCGATGCATTCATTTAGACTACTGTCGGAATCTTTGTGCCATTTCAATAACCAACTTGCCAGATATGTAGTGAAATGCAATAAAATACATAGCATTTCTTAAGAGCTTTGAGAACTAGGAATTTCTATATAAGGGAAAGATTGGTTTGTGCCTCTGAGATCACAACAGCAAGCATTACAAGGTTAGTTATTCTCATAGGTTTTGTATTCCGATTATCAAAGTTATAGGGCCCCTGTCACTTAAAGGCTTCAGTCGAGGTCCAAGAGGAAAATCTCCAGGAAATTGGAGTTCTTCAGATGTCTCCTTAATTTGAAAAGACTGTGATTGGGGAAATAACTCACCTGTCATCAATGGTGAATTCATGGAGCCAGGAATCTTAAATGTATTCTTGAGTCCAATCTTGGCTTTACTGTTCAACAGTGAATTAATGTGAGCCTTTGGAGTTTTTTTTTTTTTTTAAAGATTTTATTTATTTCTAGAGAGGGGAGAGAGAGAGAGAGAGAAACATCAGTTTGCGGTTGCTGGGGGACATGGCCTGCAACCTAGGCATGTGCCCTGACTGGGAATTGAACCTGCGATGCCTGGTTCACAGCCCGGGCTCAATCCACTGAGCTACACCAGGCAGGGCGCGAGCCTTTGGAGTTTAACATTCCCTCTATGAGGATCCCCCCCCACTGCTACCAATGCCTCTATTGCTCTAGGCATTCTTGAGAAAGGTTCTCACTTATGTTCAATAAGCTATCATAATTATTTAGAACCAAAAATGTTATTCATAGTGCCAAGGTAAATGAGATCATAGAGAAAACATATTGTCCTTCATTATTGCACTAATTTCATGGATATTTGTAAAGCAGGGGAGAAAGAAGATATTTATGGTTCATTTAGGTCACTCTGGGACTGGGACCCTATCTGTCAGTCCACAGTGTCTTTCTAGAGGGTATACCGGGCAATGCTATGTTTAAAGACTATATTTGTGATAGGATATGGGGCAGGAGTAGAGATAAGGCCTTCACCCCATGTTGCTTGTGCTGAACAGTCAGTTATTGAGATGTACAGCCTGGGGGTAGAACAGGGCAAGATCCAGGCATTGACATGTGCCAAACACTTACAACTGGGAAGGAGCATGATGGAAGATGGGTCTGGGAAGTGACTTTAGGCTACCTATGGAGGCTTTGGGCATCACACAAAAGTACATTCATTTTCCTATAGATAGTTGTTCCCTCTGTGTGGAAAACTGCACACTTTTTTCATGCCTACCTGAATCCTACTTTTTCTCTCATAAAACTCTGCTTAAGCATCAACTTTCCTAGGGGGTCTTCTTGCTTTCTTGGCTGTTTTAGAAGTCTCTTTTTTATCCTAGTGGTTATTTAGTGTATATCACTAAGTCCTTTATGATAATACCATTAGCCTGCCATCTCCATTGAACTAGAGGCTCCTTAACTCTTCTCATGTCCCATACAGGCCTTGACAATTGTGATGGACAGATAAATGAGCAGATAAATATAGTAACCCATTTAAACCCATATCAGCTCCATGAGGTGGGGGCTATTATTCTGCCTACTGTAAAAATGAGGAAACTGAGTACAGAAATCATAAATACCATGCCCAAGGATATAAAACTAGTAAGGGTGGAACTTGGATCCAGAACAAGTTGGGTTCACTCTGCAATTCATGCTTTAAACACGCAGCTCCTGTGTTTCTAAATCAAGATGACAGGTAATGGAGCAACCTCATATCCTAACTAAAACTCTGAATTTGAAAGTCACCATGATGTATAGAAGTAGAAACTGTTGATTTAGAAAGGTAAAATTTGATGGATTAATCCTCATAGAACTAATACAAAGTGAAATTCCATTGCTAATTATTTTGCCAATTCTAACTCTTTTCCACAGATCCAGCCACGCTGATTAAGGTGACCTGTTAATGTCCTCCTAACTCAGTTCTGTCCCCAGACCTTGCCAGTAGGTTTTTCTTATTGATTTCTCCTCTTGTGGTTCAAGGGTGTACAGAAATTTCGTGGAAACAGTCAATGTCTCTCAGGACTTGAAGTTAATATAACGGGTCCAATGTCCCCTTCAGGACATTAGAGTTCATCATAATTCTTATATCTGCAGACCAGTTGAGCCAGAGAATCCTAGAAGTCACTTCCCTCTGCTTCTAACCCACCAGAGAACCTTCCTTTCTGCCTTCCTTCCCTCCTTCCTTTCTTGTTCTTTGACCATGAGTAGTTTCTACTTGCTGTTTGCATTTAATGTGTTTCCAGTTTGAAATTCATAGCCCTTTCTGCCACATTATTTCAGCAAAGACCCATTACAAATGACAAAATACAACGTTAACATAAAGCAGAAAGTAAACCCAGATTTAACCAATTTCATCACAGAATAATTTTTTTTTCTTCCCGGGGTGTTGAGGGAAAAAAAGGAAATGAGAATTTGTAAACCAGCATGAGTCTGGATCACCAAATGCCATTAGAAGGAAAATAAACCATGGCAACTTCATTTTCCAAATTAAGTGTTCTCTTTTAGAAGCTACGTATTTACTGTTGGAAGGGATTAAAGGCTTGCCTTAATAAAAGTGGAAGACAATAGGTTGGAGCTTTTGGGTAAATGTTTAACTCTTCCTACCTGTAGAGATTTGGAAAGTAGTTGCCTTACAGAGTATGTCTCCTCATAGGTATGTCTTAGAATAAGGGTCTGCAAAGTATGGCTGTTGGCCTAAGTCTAGCTTGACACCTGTTTTTGTAAATAAAGTTTTATTGGAACACAGCCATGCCCATCCATTTACGTATCCTATATGGTTGTTTTTTGTGCTTCAACCACAAAGTTGGGTAGGTGTGTCACAGATTATATGGCTTACAAAGCTGAAAATATTTACTAACTAGCCCTTTACAGAAATTGTTTGCTCATTTGTATTTTAGAACACCCAGAAGGGAGGACTCTGCCTTCCCCAGTCACAGGGATCACAGTTTAAACCAGGAAATTCCGGGATTAAATATGATTGCTCAGTAGGTAAATACACCTATGGACTGAGAAGGCCGGCAAGACTTGTGTTCAAATTTTGCTTCTGCTTGCAGCTGCCCGTGTGACTTTGACAGTTGCTTAACTTTCTGAGGCACAATTACCATATTTGCAAAAAGGAGACACTTCCTATTTTGAAGAACTACTGTGACATTAAGCGAGATCACATTGGAAACTGTACAGTGCATTGACAACCATGTAGTTGGCATTTAGTGAGTACAATTTATTTTTTCCTTTTTATGTCCAAATTGAGGAGTGAGCCACATGTGAATGCACAGATTCTTCTATCTGGACAAATGTCCATTTGTATAGTAGAAAAATTCTTTGTCATTTTAGTACATTTCTGTATTTTATTAGGAGCTTTTGAAAGAAATGTTTTTGTCCAGTACCTGTTGTGTTCTATTCAAGGGTCTTACCAAGTGTTTCCTGATTCATCTTGAACTGTTATTTAAGGCTAGTTTTAAGTAGGATTCCCCATGGTTACGGTAATAGCAACAATTTCCAACAACTCTTTAAAGGAATTTATACAAAGAAGAGCAGGGAACTTAGGCTTCAGAAATTGCCTTCCTGCACAGCATTTTCCCCTGGTATAAAATACATCTCTTCGCTATATTCCAAGTCTCAGAGGACAGACCTCTGGAGGATGCTCGAACTCCAAGAAGTGTAGGCCAGCGGCCTTGCTACTGAATGTGTAAAATTCCATTTGAAGAGAAACCAGGCCCTTGTTAACGGCATCACAATAAGCTGGAAACATAGATTGATTTTGTTAAATAGTGTGTCCTGGTGTAGAATGGCTGGCTCTTCTAGCCTCAGTCCACGACAACACATTGCTGAGTGTCTGTTTTGTCCAATTTGAAAGACACCATTACTTTATGTCTGTTCACCTATTTGAAGAGATGCAACTAAGTCATCTAGACTGAAGAAATATGTTCAGTGTTAATAAATGTTTCTTACAGACATTCCCTTAAACTTTGTGCCACTAATATTTATCCCCAGAAGGTGGGCTGGTGTGCAGTATCATTATCTTCAATTTACAGATGAATGAACTAGAGATATGATGAGGGGAAGTGATGTAGTTGACAATTATACAGTAAGTGCTCAGAGCTCAGAAGCAGCACATGACTACTGCACTTTTTTGATGTGCACACATTACCAGGTGTACCAAGAAACTGGCAAATAATCTCTCCCCTTTCACCCTCCTTCTAGCATGCCATTTGGGCATAGCCATCACTCCAGATTTTGTTGTATGTCCCCATAACATTTTCCTCTTGGCCTTGATCTCATGTTTTCTTCTCTTTCTCCTTTTACTTTCCCCAACTCGCCCTCGTTTCCCACCTCCCTCATCTCTCCTGCTTTCTCCTTCCTTGTTTCCCCTACTTTCTCTTTTTCTATCTTAATCCTACCATAATCTGTTTTTGTAAGTTGCTTTAAATCCCTTTGGCACAAAATAGGTTGTAAATAAATATACACATGTGATAAAATCACGGGAACTCAGACTTGGAAGTAATGCAGGAAGAGCAGAGACTACAGTTCTTTCCATTAGAGCTGAGTAAGCAAAGTTTACTTATTTCTACATTGATATGATAAAATGTTGAAAAAATAATGCTTTAATCTGTATCACAAAAAGCATAGGCAATTAAATAACTGAATAGATTAAAATTTTGGCTTTTTTTTTGTGTACATCACACGCATGCCACAATCTTTGGACATGTTTCATAGATGATTAAAACTCTAGCATTATCCATAGTCCACTTATATTCTCTTTACTTGGGTACACAGGAAAAAGTCATTTTTTGCTTGTATTCACCTACAAATACAAGTTTGATAATGGACACTAATAACACAGAAAAGAAAGTCAGATAATCACCTTGGTTTATATGCTCTTATAAAAACACATCACTTCAGAGTTCTCTAATCTCAACATGAACACAAAGCTAACTGAAACTTCTGGACCAGGATTTTTCAGTGTAAGATTGAAATCATCAGCACAGTGATTTTCAATTCTGGCTGCACATTAGAATCACCACAGAAGCTTTAAAAGCATTGCCCTTATCCCATACCAGGGATTCTGATTTTTTGGTCTAGTAAGAGCTCTTCACTGGTATTTTTTCTAAATTCTTCAGCTAATTCTAATATTGTCAAGGGTTAACAACCACAGTCCTAATTGGTCTTGAGTTATATAGTCAATTGTAAATCATATCAACTTTTCATTTTCTTTTTTAATGAACAATCAGAATAGAATGGAATAGAAAATATTGGTATGCAATTCAAGTACTAATGATGGATACTATTCGATTAAGATTTTATTTCTGTTTCATGTATATTAGGATAGATACTGTCACTGTTTAAAATGTTTTTTAAATTTTTATCTTTAAAAATTAATTAAAAATTATTTTTAAATAGTGACAGTATCCATCCTGATAGCCAACATTGGAAAAATACTGCTTTAGAATATCTTTGATGAAGAAAGTATGTTATGTTGATATTTGCCTAGAGAAGATCAGAAGATGTCCATCTGTTCTAAGAGAGGAGCCCAATGGCACTATTTTTAAATGCTTGTAGGGTGTGAAGTGGTATTGTAGTGATCTCTGCACTATCAAATGTTTCTTGTGCATTTATAGAAACACATATTCTCTAAGACACTGAGCCCAATTTTCTCCTGTAAGTGCCATCAGTGCTTAAATTTAAGGTGCATTTCTTAAAAATATTTTCTACCCTAGTTTTCTTATTTTCAAATAAGCTCATTCTAACTCTTAGTTGTATTTAAGGAAGATTTATACTTCAGGAGAAAATACAGGATCTAGGATTTAGCACTAAAGTACTCTATTAGTTGTCTGAACATCACTATCAGGTCTCTAGATCTAGAACTAACAAAACTTTCTGGAATCTCCCAGGAGGCATTCTAGAAGTAGAAGTGGGGTACTCATATTAATACCAAGTGCTCAAATAATCCAGGACAGTCAGTGCTTTTCACAGATTATTGAACCTTCAGCCCCTATGATTTCATAGCCGTTCATGTGATGGTAATGCTGAAACTTCCATCCAGAAAGCTAGTGTGTTCCCAGGCTCCCTGGCTGTGCTCCTGGTGAACGAGGCCCTCTCCTTCCTTCGTAACTGTACTTGATTGTCTCTGTTGTTGCGCAGGTGCTGAAGAACTACTCTTTCTTCCTGCCTTTTTTTGCTGTAAATTTTCTGTGGAGCCACTAGGCGGAGGAGCAGCTAAGGAGGCAAATGGAGAAGGGTGGTGAGCGGGAGAGGCTGTGGCCTTGAGAGGCCTGGAGTTTCCTCAGCTAGGGATTCACCAGGGACCGGACCAGAAGAGTTGTACCCAGGGTTCGTGCAGCGCCCCTTTATGCCACACTCCTACCTTGAGCTGGGGCACAGACTTGTAGGATCTGTTTGCTGACCTAGAATAATGCACACAGTGGAAAAGTGATGATTTTAAAAATACCTGAGATGGCCCTGGCTGGTATAGCTCAGTGGATTGAGTGCAGGCCAGCAAACCAAAGGGTCGCCGGTTCAATTCCCAGTCAGGGCACATGCCTAGGTTGCAGGCCGGGTCCCCAGTTGGGAGCATGCCAGAGGCAGCTACACATTGATGTTTCTCTATCTCTCGTTCTCCTTCCCTTCCCCTCTCTTTAAAAAATTAATAAATAAAATCTTTAAGAAAAACCCTCAAATGCATTAAAGAAAGGAGTGATTGAATTAAGCCATGAAAAGTAACTTACAATAATAAAAAAATAACTCACAGCCCAAAGGAGGAAGACAAATACAAGATACATATCATGTAAAACCTCCTTTTCAAAACATCATGAGTAAAATGATATTTCCTCAGGGAACATACTTCACAGAGTACTGTGTATTTAAAAAGTGTTATGTATAAGAACTGAAATGAAACAGGAGCACAAATCACTTCTTTTTCCCCTGGAAATCTAGTACATGGCACCCAGAAACTTTCTAGAATCAGGCCACCCATTGAGCAAGTGTGCAAAGGCAGCTAACAGAGTGGCAGTATTTCGAGACAAGGGAGGCTGATGTGAACTTTTTACAAAGAGAGATGCGGAAATGGCAGGGTGACAAGCTCCAATATGTCACCACGCGGCAGAAGAGAGCAGGCAGACTGGTCACCAGTTCTTCAGAAGTTTAAGCACAAGCACCTTACATATCAGCAAACTGCCATACCTAGCATCTTCCAGAAGATGAGACGTGATGAGGGAAAGGAGGGGAGTGAGAATTGGAGAATTCATTGGAAAGGTAGGCAGAGGCTGATCTCTGGGCGACTACCAATGACCGGGATGTGTTTGAATGGAATAGGAAAGAGAGCTGAATCAGTTGGCCACAAAGTGATTCAGAACCGGTAATAGAAGCCTAAATGTCAGGATGTGAACTTCCTGCAGATGCTGAAGCACGATGAAGCACGAGTGTCTGAAACTAGCCTTTCGGGCGGCAGAGGAGAGGGCATTTGCAGCAGATTTGGGGGAGAGTTCAAGGCAAACCGTGGCCCTTCCTCACAAATAACCTTTCTATCAAGCTGGATATAACACCAGGTGATTTTAACAATTTTCTACTCTGACAGAGAATGAAAAAACTAAAACAGAAGGAAATAAATTAAATCAATAAATACTAAAGAGAGGGGTCAAAGAACGCCGCCAGAAAAATGAAAGCAGTCTAAGGAATCCACACGTGAAAGGACACGTGCTTTGGATTACTGATGCACTTCTGTAGGGCGCAATGCAGAAGCACAGGGCGTAGAGGTCCAAATCATTGAAGACTGGACGACAGGGAAAGGGAAGTGTCAAAAGCACCCCAGAGCAAATCAGCTTTGGACATTTCCTCCCTCCCTCCCTCCCTCCCTCCCCCTCTTCCTCCTTCCCCTCCCCACTTCTCTCTCTGTCTTCCTTTCTTTCCAGGCTATTCATGACCCAGGCTAATACCCTGGCCCTTTCCATGGTTCAGTCTGATTTGTGCACTTTGGGGGAAAATGACACTGGCATCCTTGTCATTTGCTTACTCTATTCCCTTCACCCCACACTGACTGCTCAGCAGTCACTCAACATATCCTTTCTCCCCTGTCTGAATAAGGAAACTGAAGACAACGAGACGAGTTCACCTGGTCGTTGTATGGCTCACTAGTCTCAGTCTACCTACTGCACACCCTTGCACACTCTCATTTCATACTCTGCTTTTTGCGTCTTCCATGCAAACCATGCTGAGACTTAGACCCGCAGCATCTAAGAAGGCTATCAAATGTGATAGCTTAAACAAGGTCAGGATTAGCACCCCCTGGAGGATAAAGACCATGGATAATTCTTCCTATGCTCTAAGATTTCTTGTCATAGCTTTAATACATTCTGTCAACATGGTCCATTGCTGTGGATACCTTCCATTAAAAAGGGAGAGGTTGGTGAGTGGTGTAATATTCTTATTTCATAAACAGTGATGAAGTCTAGAGCTGGCACCCGATTCTGCAGTGTGCCTGGGGAGAGAAGTAAATCTCAGGAAAAATGGGTGGTGACAGTTGGGGGTAAGGAACATGCAGGGGAGAAGGCCAGTGGGAAGGATTTTGATCAAAAACTGAAAGGTATTCTCAGTTAACATTTTTTCACCAAGTTTTCACAGTATTCCTGTGTAGTAGGTTGAGCAAGTATTATCTCCATTAGGTCGATGAGAAAAATGAGGCCCAAGGTGGTAAGTGACTTGCTTGGAGCTCTGACACCAAGTGACTAAATCAAAAGCCGTATCCACATGTGCTGATTCTCACTTTATTCTGCCAGAACAATAATGAAGTTTAAGTTGTAATATCTACACAAGCCCACGAAAATTCCATGACCAATCAGTCTTACTGTGGCTGTTAATATCCATGGTGACTTGGCTATTTTTTACCTTTACAGCCTTCCTAGCTATGCCCTACTTCATTAATTAGCCCCAGTGATACTGAATTAATTTTATCTTCTCTTCTCCTACTCAGCTACTCCTTATCTCCTACTTCAGCTCTCAGGTGACACATTTCTTCTTTTGAAGAACCCTATCTAACATCTCTAAGTTAGTGAATGATGACCCTTCTTCGAGCTCCTTAGATCTTATTCTTCCCCCATTCTAGCACTGCACTCTAATTGCCTGTTTTTCTGTTCCTGTCTCCCTCTTAAACTTCTTAAGGATGTGACACCACAGCACCAGTGCCTACCATAGCTTTTGGTATATGTTAAGGTTCTCAAAATGTTTGCTCAAGAAATAAAGCAAGTATCAGAAGGTATAATCCTTTAAAAAATTCACTTTTATATTCTGGATTACAACCAAGCCTTTCTGCTATTTGCAGCCTGAATTTAGTTTCAATCAACAAATGTTAGTTTAGATGCTTAGGACTTCCATTAGGATTGTATGCCTGAACTCCTGGCCTCATACTGCTTGTTATAAAATAGGTCTTCAGTACATAATTCTGGAATGAGTTAGTTAGTGCAAAGATGATTAATATGCCCATTTCCTAGGATATTTAATTTAGACAATGTCTTGCATGTAAGTAACAGTGATAGATGACAGAATATGGGAAGAGTTTTTGATAGCTTTTTTTGATAAGCTGAAACTTATCTAGCCTGTAGAAATCAAAGATGACTTGACTAATCTTGACAAGGAAAATATACACCCTCCTGATTTATTATGTCTTTTTAGTGATACCCTTAAATATCGTGAGAGTCACAAGTATTTAGAAAAATCTCAGAGTACTTCATCAACAAGATGGTACCACTAGTAAGACCTAAGGTCATATTCACAGGAACAAAGTTAAGGGCCTGAAATGGCATGCTAGTCACTTTGACCTTTAGTTTGATGCTTCTCTGCTGCCATTTCCCATTTTGCCAATTTCTATCTTTAAGAGCTTGTAATGAGCATTTACAGGGCACTCTCTTCCACATATATTTAAGAGTTCACTATAGACAGAGTAGAACATAATGTGTAAAGAGCTTAGGCCTTGGATTCATGCAGTCTTGGGTTTGAAGCCCAGCCCTACTACTTACCAGCTACATGATCGTAGGTCATTTACCAAACTTCAGTTTTTTGACACTGACAGTGACGTTAATAAAATGAATACTACTTGAGTTGTAAATAAGTTCATACGTATACAATGCCTAACACCTAGTAAGGACCTGATAAATGTTGGCTCTGGCCCATATTATCATGTGCTAGGTTAGGTGTTGTGAACACAACAGTGAAAAGGAAAGTTACTGTTTCTGTGCTCCTGCAGTGTGCTTGTCATTTGCTCTTTTTACTGTATAATTCACTCTTCAGCCTTCCTCTGCTTTACTGTGATGGGGGCCTGACTCCCAAAAGTCACATTTCCCAGGCTCCCTTACTAATTGGCTTCCTGCTAGATTTAAGCAACAGAAGTTTCAGACAAGAGATTGAGGTTGGGAGGCCAATGATGACTTGCTGCTTGGGTAGCAGCATCAACGTCTCTCACTGTCTCTTTGTCCTTTCACATTTTTCTCCAAAAGAACCTCCTGTTGTCCTCACAGGCCCCTCTGGAAGTCCTGGTTCATAGGCTTCTTACCAGCTTTCTTCTGTAGGCAAGAGGCCAATACAGAAGAAACTGGAGCAAGAGGGAAAAGGCAAATTCCAGATTTAATCCTGGGTCCCAATGTGCCTAAAGATTTTAAATGCCTGGATTTTTAAAAATATGAGCCTATAAAAATGTCCCCTTTTTTTTTGCATAAGCTACTTTGATTGCATTTCTTTCACTCACCACTGGAAAGTTCTCATACATTGTCTACTACTCATGGAAACTGTTTGAGATATCACAATATAAAGCAATTGGTATTCTCATTGAACACTTGTCTCTGGAATTTGTGTGACTACTGTTTATTGTCCTGCTAAGCTTAACTGTATAAAGTTGAGCAAGATAAACATCGTCCTTCTCTTTGATAATACAATGACAAATTAAGCGATTTTCACTTAAAACATAAAAACGTTAACTTTTACTCTTCTTATTCCAAAATTGTTGTTTTCTCTGGAGATCTTCCCTCCGTTGATTTGTATCTTAAAACACATCTCATCCATTTTAATACAAGAATATAAACTAAAATGCAAAGCAAAATCTTTGGGGGGAAAGTTTTCATTTATTTTCAATAAGGTAAATCCCAAGCCTGCAGTTGTTCTTTATAGAAAGCTACCCAAGGCAGGAGGACTTTTCAGTGCAATGAAATTAACAGTGTCACCACTGCAGGACAATCAGTCATTCTGCTGTATGTTTTCTTGGCTCTGCTCTTCTGCGTTTGCCTGTGATGATGCAATTTGTCTTCTGATAATGAATGGGCTTCCTCTCCCTTTCAGCCACTAGCATAAGTCACTGAAACTTGCCCAAGACATGTAAAGTTCATCTGCTTTTGGACTTTTTTTGAATCTTTCATGGTTGATGAAAGTAAATTATAATCATGATGCAAGTACAAGTGTGTGTGTGTGTGTGTGTAGGCTTTGTCTTTAAAATATGTTCAGTGGCCTTTTAATGTTATAGTCCATGGTCAGGCTGTAGTTGCTATGGAAACAATAACCAAATTTCCTGACATTGTGGGTAGGGAGATGCAGTGGTGGCAGCTGTGATCAGAGTTGAGAGATTGCCGATAAAATCAAAGTAGCTTAAAGAGTAAGGAGCTTTTTCTACCTTAATATTCAGATCAGAGCAATCAACTCTTCCCCAGTGTCTACCAATAATATCCATCAAAGTCAGGCTGAAGGCTCACTAATATTACTGTAATTATTATGTTATACTCAGTTTATTTTGGATAATGGATGAGTGGGATCTGGGGGTCCTTGATTATAGTTAGTATATAATTTTTTACATAGTATAAAATCATGCTTTATGGTAATGGAACACATTATATCCAGATTAGTGTCCACACAGGACAATATTTCTATTAAGATAGCAAATGCATGCTTTTGTTTGGAATGGGGTGCCTTGAGATTTTATTCTTTAAGTACAAGTTGATTAGTAAAATGAAAACATCTTATACATTCTCTGTTCAGAAGGGATCATTTTCTAAGACCTGTATTATTCCTGGGGAGTTTCTCTGTAGCTTCCTGTCAGCAGTGATGATTTCACATCATTAAGAGTTGGAAGATGCACCAAATAAGAAGTTCGTATATCTGTGTTTATTCTGCCCATACTGCACGTCAGGGGAATGTGAGAGGAGTTTGGAATATGCGGAGGGGCATTATCACCCTAATTGCTTAGTGACAGTCCTCAGTGCCCAGTTCTGTGTTAAGCTGTGCAGATGTAGACACGGATAGGAAATGATTCCTGGTGTCAAGAACGGGCTTGTCCATGGGAGGAGAGAATACATGCAGAGTGCTCATTGACTGGGGGCAGTGCAGGGGTAAAGCCAGCAAATGCAGCCGAATGTAAAAAGAGAAAGTGAGTTCAGTAGGGTGGGCAAATAAACAAGCTGAAGGGGAAGCAAAACTTGAGATGGGACCCAAGGGAATGGCAGACCGAATTAAAGAGGGAAGCCTATGCTTGGTGTTAGTAGACTTCAGAATATATAAATATTCTGCATATATTCTCTGGAATGTGTCGTGTTTATTTAAAATAGAAATGAGGTCAAGCAATTGGTGTGAGCTAACATACATATGGGGCATGAGCTAGTGGTTAAGGGTCATTGAGTAGTTTGGTTATGACGGGGCAAAGGAAGGTGGTCAGATGTTTCTAGTAGGTATTCTCGGGGAATAAAGCTGCTTAGGGAATTATGGGAGGTGTGTGAGACAGGTTAGAAAATATGGAATTTTGTGGATACCAAATGACACTGAGGGCAACATGGCTTAAACTCTAATAATCTGAGGTCAAATGAAGACTCTAGAATGGCAGTAAACATGGTGAATTGCCATACGCTGTTTGACAAGAAGTAACTGGTCGGTAAATGGAAATTGAATTTTGTTGCAAATAAAACCAATGTGAGACCAACCCAACAAAACCTTTTGGAATTCTAGCTGGTATTTTATGGTCATAAAACTTTCTGGCCCTTGTGTAGCTCTTCCACAGCTCCTCAGGTTTTTTAATCCTTGGGTTATTGTTACTTCTTGCCTTTTCAATACAGATATGAGTTGAAAAGGTTTTAAAAGCC
The DNA here is from genome assembly GCA_004024845.1 of Tonatia bakeri. Lineage (NCBI taxonomy): Eukaryota > Metazoa > Chordata > Mammalia > Chiroptera > Phyllostomidae > Tonatia > Tonatia bakeri. The sequence goes on along the minus strand of PVIA01006012.1, from coordinate 32,593 downwards.
TAGCATTTTTGCCTATGAAATTATGTAGAGTTTGTACAATATGCTAGGGACTTTTTTCCACTGTGGAGCCTTGAGTGAGTTATAAACAGATTTTATTTCAGCTGGAGCAGTTGGCCCACCTTGATATCATACAGATGATGACGTGATTGTCTTAAAACTTCTGAGTACTCATCAGTAAAATTGTTGAGAATGGATTTAACATTCTCAACTCTGAGTTTTTTTAAGAAACACAATGGGTAATTTGCATCTCCAAGTGAATACATACCTGTTGCTTCTGATATAGGGCAGATATAGAATGAGACCAAACACCTTTGGCACAAAGTTGCAGAATATCATACAGCTTCTGTCTTGGGTGTTTGTTTTTGAAATCAAGTGTATTTTAAAAATGGGCAATCGTTTGATCTTCCTTCTTTTTCTTCCCCCCAAAGGATCTTCTTAAGAAATGCTACTCTGCCAAAGCATCTTACCTCTTCCAGCAGGATAAATTCTATGATGTCAGCTACGACACAGGAGACAAGTCTATCCAGTGTAGCAGGAGACCAGATGCATTCAAGTTCTGGATGAGCTGGAAGGCCCTGGGCACATTAGGCCTTGAAGAGAGAGTGAATCGTGCTCTTGCTTTGTCTAGGTACTTGTGTGTGTCCATGTATATCTGTAATAGACTCAGTGATGGTAACATTTGCAAGATCTCTACATGTTATTTCATTTATGCATTCATTCTTTTATCTGATAACTGTTTTTCCAGTATCTACTATTTGTTAGGAATTGTGAACAAAGCAATCCTACCTTGCTTTGGAATACAAGGTAAGGAATACATTGAGGTGCCAAAGCAGACAAAATACTGGTGAACCTACTTTTTGATGAGGAATGTACATGGTGCACCAGACCACTCTTGATATATAAGTGCTGGGCATTTGCCACCTGAACTGGACTCTGCTCCTAAGCTTGGATCAGCGGGTGCCACTGGCCAGACCATGACCAAATTTAGTTTTAAATGTGATTTTTTTAGCCTGAACACTGTAGGGTTAACTTTCATGGTATTAAAAAATCAAATATGTGAATATTGAACATATTTAAAAATAGAGAGGTTTATTAAAAATCTAGATTTTTTTTGGCTGCTATTGAAAGATCAGAATGCTCTAAATCCCACATGCTGACAAGCTGCTGAATGTGATGCCTGACTCTCTGGGGAACCGTAGCCTTTCTACTTCCTCCTGCTTTTTTTTAACTAATACCCCATTTTACTGTAGTTTAGAGGTGCTAGCTCTATCACCGATAAGTGATGTGACTTGGGCAAGTTTCTTAACCTTTCTGTACCTGTTTCTTCCCAGTAACATGGAGAAAACAACAGCCCAATTATAATTATTGTTATGAGAATTAAATGAATTGCTATTCATAAACACTCAGAACAGTACCTGACATATACTACATGCTATATGAGTTTTAGTCATATATATATATATATATATATATATATATATATGTATGTATACACACACACACCCTACTCGGCCACTACAGGCATCAGAGTTTGTGATCTCTGCTTTGGATAAACTCTCCTTCTTCACTCCCTGTTCACACTTCTTTTGTAAAACCGCAAGTGTTTCCTTAGAGACTTAAAACAATTTCTCTTTCCTATACTGGGAATGGTATGGGTGCTCTGTGCAACACTGCAACAGTGATGCTCTGAACATTACTTCAGACTGTCTAAAAATTTATTATTTATTCTAAGAGGTCGTCAGGTTGGCTGGAGTGGTTTTATCTCAGTTTGGTGGCTGTGGGGTTTGGCGGCTGTAGGGTAGAAGGGGAGGGACTGGGCCTACTCTGCATATTTCTTTCATTTTCCTTGGATCAGTAGGCTAACAAGAGAGTGTTCTTATAATGGGGCTGACAGAAGCCCAATAAGGCAAGCCCCGTTTAATCTCCTGATTGTATCATATCTACTAGCATTCCAGTGGCCAAAGCAAATCACATAGCCAAGTTCAACGTCAAAAGGCAGGAAGTACATTCTGCCATTTTGCAAGAAGAACTGCAAAGTTACATGTCAAATGGCTTGGATATAAGGAAAGGTAAAGAGATGGCTTTGGCATTTTCAGAAGACTATTAGAAGTCAACAGTTCTGGTGATTATGGTTTAAGAAGTAGTTTGAAAATTCTGTAAATATTGTCTCAATTAGAACTCTTGTGGTGGTGACAGAAACCTTAACTTGAGAGATTATAAACTGAGAAAGATAATTTATTATCTCAGGTTATTTATAAGCTAGTGTAGTGATGACTTCTGGAATGGCTTATTCTAGGGGCTTATACAATACCTCCAGGCCTCAGTTTCTCTCCATCTATCAGGTCTGCTCTTCTTCATGTGGAGTTTATTCTTATTTAGGAAAGTAGCTGCCAGAGGTGTCAGCTCTATATCCTTCCAAGCTCAAATTCAAGGTCAAAGGAGAGAGTTCTCCTCTCTCAACAATCCTGAGGAAATTTTAAATTATTTCTGTGTGAAGCCAAGCATCCATCTCTGAATTGGTTGCTGTTGCTAGGGACAGGTGACACTCCCATTGGTCATGCTCCCCTACATGCCCCCCCTTGGCACTGGGGAGATCGTCAGTTCCTCCTATAGAATATATACTGAAACTAGGCGAGCAGTGTGCCTCTATTATAAGCAGGGCTAAAGTGCCTGGATCAGAAAAAGGGAGATAACTACTCAGTGGTGAGGAAATGGAACTATCTACCATAAATACTGGTAGTTGCTCATTAATGTAAAATAATAGTTCAGAAATCTCTGTTCACTTTTTTGTGTGTTCTTGTACTGCTTGAGTGTGGTAGAATATGTGCATTATTTTACCTAAGCTTCTAGTAATTCAATAACAGGTGTCTTGAAACAGGCTAGATATAAATATTTGATGATTGTATTTATTATAAAGTTAACATTCATCTCAGGGTGGAATATAATTTATAGTCAAAGGAGATTTTCTAAATTTTGCAGAGAAATTATCAGGAGGATAAATGTTAACATTTCAGTTCAATTCAACAACACTTATTGTTTGGAAAGGTTTGTCAGGCTGAGTCGAATGGAATTAATGTTTCAGTGAGCATAGTTGTGGACTCTGTGACCTACATTTAATTATTTGAAAAATAATCCCTCCTCTTTCATGCTGCCACTCATAATAGTTTTCCCCCTGAACTTTCCGCAGTCTGGATCTCCAGCGTTGTATTCCTATGGTGAGCAAAAGACATCCTGCTTTCCCACGGCCAACACTGAGCAAAAGCTGAGTCCTTTTAATGAATGTCGCTTGGCATGGATATAAAATTATAAACTTGGGGAAAGTTTCTCTAGGATTAAGAATCATATTAAAACATAGCAACATAAGGTCTTTATTTGCGTGATTTTATTTCTGTTTAAATTGGTGGATTGCTTTGTGGTCCTGCTCTTCAGGAAAAGCAGAATGATTTCCCAATTCTGGGAGCTGCTCTGTTTGCTGGAGCCCTTGAGTAGTGGTCCACTTGCAAACTGGCTCTCAGGAGGAAAAGGCCCTAATGTGTAACATCTGCCATGGTCTATGAAGCAAATTCCCATCGTGGAAAATTGCGAGCTATCAACAGTTGTGGGTTACAGAATCCCGGGATATTTAATAATTAGCTCTCGCTAGCCAGCACAGTCTAGCTCTAGCTCACCATTGATTATGTGAGCCAGCATAATCAGTTCAAAGCACAGACCGGTGAGAGTTAAAATGCCACACCCACTAACCCTAGACCACTTGCTTTAGATATGATATAATAAAAATGATTCTCATTCGTGGAATGAGGCTCTACCTGGTGTAATTTCTGTAATTCCCAATTGACACTTTTGTTTCCAAGAAGTGTAATATCCTTCAGTAGATACGATCTCCAGCAAAGTCAACCCGCAAATGAGCATTGGGTTAGTATTTGCAGTGCACCTCTAGTATCAGCAGCCTGAAGTACCTCAGATTTCCATTTCCCTAGGCTCCAGGTCAGGTCTCTTACATACTGGAAAAGCTGTGGGAATCTTTTTCCCTGAAGTCTTGCAGTAAGAATTGCACTGACCCCATAGAAGCAATGTTTTCATGTTCATGAATCAGAATGGAGCTTAGCTTTGAAATGTTTATATTGTCTTTAAGATTTAAGGACCAGATTTTGGTGTACCGATGAACTGCCATCACCCTTACCATATAGCTTGCTCTCTCTTCCCCTGGGAAGGCAAGAACCGGCATTTTCAGGAGGACAATGACTCCTATTTTATCAATTGTCAGAAATCCACCAAGAAGGAAACACTGTATTGCCTGGAAGATCTTGAAGGCTTTCCTAATTTCCATTTGACTTGCCATTCCAGTGGATGACAGCCCATTTCTCAGAAGAAATGCTAATGACTAGTAACTTGCTTTCTCCTCGGGTTGTTTGAAAATCAGTGGCACAGGGAACCAAAAGCACCATTTGATTGAAACCCAGAAGGCTGGGGTTTAAAATCACCATCTCCAGCCTAAGGCAGGGGATTGTGCATCTCAGAATAGGGACTAAGAAAGTAAAAAATCTTTTACAACACCCAAGGCAACCTGTTGCCGAGGGCACCTTCTGGGCCTTTGTTATGGCACTCGGGTTAATGGATGTTCACTAAGGGGTGATCTTTAAAGCAAATCTGGAAGAGTCATGTGTGTAAGTCTTCTCAACAACAGCGAACAGTTCATGAGCTCTCGTTCTGCTCTTGTTAGGTCTCCAATGTATCATTTATCTATCCCCTTGGCACACAATCTCTGTAATTTCTCCAGTGGAATTTATTTCACGGAAGTGCATGAATGCTGAGGGATTTATTGTTGTCCACATGGAAAAAGTGAACAGTTTACACAATGGTACTTTGGTGTTAGTGTATTTCTCTAGGTGACAAGAGGACAGGAGCCTAGAAGCCTAAGAAGGGCCAATGTTTTCATTTTTTTTTCTATTGGTAATTGAAAAAAGAAATCACAATCACAGTAGAATGTAGCATGCAGGTGTTTGTGATGAATCACAAGCCATGCAATATGTCTTAATAAATGCACAGTATACAGAAAGCAGATGGAAGGAAACTCCCAGGAGTTCTGCGAGGCTCCATGCATCAGAAAAATTTCAAATGAGGAGATGAGGCTGGGAGAGAAACATGGTCCAGTGTGCTCCAGGATGACTAAGTGGCTGGTGAATTGAGAAAGGCCCTCAGAGGGCTATTTCCAGAAAGGACAAGTGAAATGCAAAAATATTAAACTCAGTTAACAGATCAGAGAGTTGAGGGTGTCTCATGTTAGAAGCACATTTTTACGCAAAGGAACAGGAAGTGTTTTAGAGCAACATTGTCATTAATATATGCTTCAAAATGAAGCCAGAATTTTAATATGTTTTTCACTCAGTAAGTTTGGTAAAATTCTTGCTGATGTATTTTTTAAATCACTTTTCTCGTTTTGCTAAGCCTAGTGAGAAGGATGGTAATGAATTTTTTGAAGCTATTGTTGCTTTCTGAACGTATTTTACCTGCATGCTTTTTGGTAGAAGTGGCTTATGATTCCTACATTAGGTCCCAAAACTCAAGGTACATCTTTTTAGGGAGCAGGCATCAGATAAGAATAGTTTTTTAAAAATGTATTTCATCTCTAGGCTGTTTCCGTATATTGAAAAGTGAGGAATAAATCATTCCTGTGAATGTAGGCAGAAGTGACTCAAAACCTTATTTTGATTCCCTCCCCAAAACTCATTGCATTTAAACATTTATTTTTTTTAAAGGGTAAGGTGCCCTATAGAAGAGGCACTTGTAAACTAGCATTTCTGAAAGTGTGCTCTGTGGGATAATAGACTTCCAGAACATCGTAATAAATGCTCTTCCAAAAAATGTTTTCATGATCAGATATACTTGGGGAATGCTAATGACTCTAATATTCCTCTCTTGGAGATTCAGTGTTCATTAGCACATTCAAGGCTCTGAGGGGGATTGTAATATAGAAATATTTTTAACTTTGCTTTCACCAGTATGCAGACACTGTTAATTTTTCACCCAACAGCCATTCTCCCCTTTTCCTTGCCAACGGAACCTTGATTTTGTTTAGGTAGCAAAATTCCAGCTGGGAACATCGGTGCAAGCCAATCCCCGTTGCCAACAGTTACTTTAGGGGTATATCTACGACTCCGCTTTAGTCAATAGATATCGAAAGAATTCTGTGAAGGCACCTGAGGAAAATATTTTTATGTAAATAGAGAAAGAGAAAGAGAAAATATTTCTGCTCCAGTCCTTTCTCTCTTCTTGGGACACTGTTGTGCAAGGGTGTGATGTATGGGGCTGTGGCAGATATCTTGTCAAACAGGAGAGAATTCACTAATGCTGAGCATTTGGCAGGCTGCAATGATAGCAAATGCCTAGTTCTTGATTACAGCATTGAACCATCTAACTAGCTCGATAAATGGCCTTATAGATTAAGTCGAGTGTATTTCTAATTGTAGACAACAGCAATCAAACTGATATGTCCGGCATTGTGCAGATATATTTGGCAACAGAACCCTTTTATGTGGGAAAACTATTGACGTGGTATGTCATGGAGCGTGGTTTGGGGTCTTTGGTGTAAACCTTTTATTATTGTTATAATAGCAACTCTCCACGCAAATCACCTCCACCCTCAATGCAGTTGGAGTGTTACACTGGTCTTTAGAGGCTCTGAGGGTGACGAGAGTAGGGACCTTGCCCCTGACTCAAAGCCCAGCTCTACAAGGTTAGCAGAAAGCAGAGCTCTAATCCAAATGGTTCGGCTCTGCTTTAGGATGCCTTTCTCCCGGGAGCAGCCAATTTGACAGAAATGTTTTAAATTGAGACTATAGATAGTGTAAGTTTCATACCATCATAAGCTGTTAGGGAAGGGTTTTACCAGTCTAGCTTCCTATCTCCATTACATGCGTGAGGACACTGAGGCAGGCTCAGGGAGGCTAAGAAGTTTGCATGGTCACAAAGTCCATTAGCTACACCAGTGTAATCCTCCATAATCATTCTGAGCATTTCTGGAGGTACAAAGCCTTTTCGTAGCCTCAGGGAGTCCAGGATTAGTGTAGGTCTCCTCAGGATGAACTGTTGATGGCGTCGGCTTTTGAGTTAACAGATTGTTTATACATTTCTGCCCGAGAAGGTGAGGGAAAAATATGTCCTGAAAAAGCTGTCCTGGTGTAGAGATTGTATATGTCTGTTTTGTTTTGTGCTTTACACTTTACCTTTTATTAAGTGCTTTTTCAAAATCACACAAATAACCATGTCTATGAAACTTTGCAAAGAAACATAAAAAGAGTTAATCATTTCTACCTCCCTTGTTGCATCCTTTTCCCCTTTTCTTAGGTAAACATCAAAATTTATTTGTATCTTTCTGTCCTTTACTTTATGATCATATATAATTGTGGGTAGGGATTACTTTTGCTTTTCTTTTTTACAATTTCTTAAAAAGTAGAATCTTATTACCCACATTTCTTAGTATTTCACTTTTTTTATGTTTTACTAATACATCATAAGAATCCCTGTGGTGTAACCAAAGTAGACATAATCCATTTTTTATTTTTTAAAATATTTTATTTATTTATTTATTTTTAGAGAGAGGGGAAGAGAGGGAGAAAGAGAGAGAGAGAAACATCAATGTGTGGTTGCCTCTCGCTTACCCCTCTACTGGGGACCTGGCCCACAACCCAGGCATGTGCCCTGACTTGGAATCAAACCAGCAATCCTTTGGTTTGCAGGCCAGCACACAATCCACTGAGCCACACCAGCCTAGGAGACATAATCCATTTTTTTTAAATAGCTGCCTTGTATTACATCATGTAGGTGTAATATATTGTATTTTATGATTTGCCAATTTCTGGACATTAATCTTGTTTCTAGTTATTTTGTATGGATTGCACACACATAGATTTAGATACAATAATGTGTGTATACATGTGTATGTGTGTATATATGTATGTATGTATATATATGTATATGTGTGTGTATATATATTAGTGATGATTTTTTTCCTGGTAGATCAGCATCTCAAAGGTGGTTTGTTACATCAGAAGGTATGACTGTTATTCATTTTAAAAGATTTATAGCAGCTTTCTGTTACATTTTCACTATCATTAAGTGTTGCCTCTTTTAAAATCTGTCTTTACTATCGCATGGGCAATGTGGTTCAATAACGCTTTAATTTTCACTTCTTGATTATTAGTGATCTTGAGCATCTTCTCTCTGATTTCTTATTAACCATTAGAGTTGCTTTTTTCTGAGAGTTAGGCAGTGTGCTAGAGGTTCAAAACTTTGTAGCTACATAGTGTCTCCTGAAAAAATATTCAGGGAAAGGAATATGCAAAACATCAAATTCTTGCTGAGTGTGTGTGTGGGGGAGGGAGAGGTCTGGCCACAGCATTATTGCTCAAAAAGAAGGATCTATATTATTTAGTCAATAATGATAGAATTTTATAAGATTTTGTATAATTCAAAGACGATATAATCTATATGCTAATCATCAATATTTAACCATGTGTGAGAAGCTGCATGAACAAGTTTGGGGAAAAAAGAACTGAGTCTCGTTAACTGGTATATTCCATATTTTCATTCTAGAATAGCCCTTAGAAAATGAACATAATGATAATAACAACCCCTATTTCACAGTTTTCATACTTCACAATTTTTAATGTATGATTTAAAGTAAATTTTATAACAACCTTTTGAAACTAGAAAAGTAGATTGTGTTATTTCAGTTCTACTGAGAGGTAAGGGAATTGAAGCCAAAGAAGTGCATTTTTTTATTGTCCTTAAATGTTAATTGACTATGTAATGTAGTGACAGGATCATATTTCATATGGTTGTGCCATAATTCCACATGACCGGACCACAGTTTTCAAAGCCAGTCCTCATTCCTGGGTGTGATGTTCCTTCCTCCGCACCCCCCTTCCTGTTTTGTTTTCTTTTTTTTGTTATTACATATAAAATCACAATAAATACCCTCGCAAGTACATTTTTGTCAGCACCCCAATCATTTTATTGTATTTGACCCCCAAATTTGAAATATTGAGTCCAGTGTTATGAAGTTTTCAAGGCTTGTGATCAATCGCTAGTTTTCAAGGCCAACCATTTCGGAAGGCTTCTCTTTTTATGTAGGTGGTAATCAATCCCAGGGGAAAGGTATCACTGTTCATTTACTTTATATTCTCAATGTCATTTTAGTCTTTTCTCTATCACATTCCATATCTTGTATATCTGTACCCTTTGCTTATGGTGTGATAATTCTCTTTTCCCTGACATTCAAAATGAGTCCATAGACATTTTACCAATGGCTACAACCCACATACTTGAACATGATACCAGTAATCAGTTCTTCTTCCTTCTGTCCTGGCCTTGGAAAAAAATGATGCTGAGCTTCCTTTATCTTGAATGAAATTACAAGCAGGACTACACAGCAGAAACTTTCTCCCTGAGCCAGATAGGTAATTTAAATACCTATACTAAATACCCATCCAGAATGTGAATGTGAAGCCCACAGGCTCAGAGATATATATCCAATCTACTTTGCGTGGATTTCACAATGGGGATAAAGTCTGATGCTAACACGTGAGATAGACATCATCTCATCAAAAAAAAAAAATATATCTTTTTACCTAGGTCCCAGGCGATTGCAGGAGGTTTAGGAGTATCTGTCAAAACCCATATCTATGCGTGTACCTGTACCCTGCCTTATCTCTAAGCCTTGCATTTCTAAGCCTCGTTTTGGCTTTGGAAATAACAGCTTTGTCATTTGCCAGTCATGCTCATGGAATTTTTAGATTTCAGATGATGAAAATTATTGTGTGATTCCTTTTTTAGGTACCTAGTAGAAGAAATCAAGAAAAGAGAAGGATTCAAGTTACTGATGGAAGTGAGTACGGAACTGTGCTTGTGATTGTGTCAGTCAACAGTGATGAAGGCGGTGATTTTCTCATCTGTTAGTTGTCATTAGTCTCTGTGTTGCAGGCTGAGATACAAGTAATTAGCTCAGTTCACAGAGTCCATTATGTTAATTTACTCTATTAGTGAGTATTTTTCTTTTGTTGGATTCAGAGGACACACTTGCCTTTACATATTGAAAATTAAAGTGCTCAATAATAACTACCAAGGATAATACTGAATAAATTATGTCCTCTATCTTGATATATAAATTGCATAATGATTGTACTGCAAATATTCAGCTGTGCTATTGCAGTTCCTGCATGTGAAAAATCAATTAAGTGAATCTATAATAATGCATATAGAGTTCTCTTTTTACAAAATAATGAGAGCATATTAGCTTTGGAGCAATGGGAAAATAAGTCATTTTGTTGTAGAATTGTTTGCTAGACATAAGAAGTAGGTGTTTACAAAGATAGACAATATTGTTTTTCCCCCTCAAATATATGGTTAGAAAATATGAGTAGTATTCTGATTTTTAAGAAATATAAAGTGTGAGGTTCTCTTAGATCTTCTTATACACATACTCAATAGTAATTTTTAACCTAATGTAAAAATCATCTGGAGATTGCAGCTTAGGAACTATCTGGTATACAAGCAATCTGGCTATTGTTAGGTGTTCATTTATTCAGCAAGGTTCACTGAACAATTGCTGTGTGCCAGGCACAGACCTAGGCACTGGGGATACAAGGCAGGGAAGTTTCCTGCTCTCGTGGTGCTTACATTCCAATGAAACATGACAGGCACCAAACAAGCAAATTAACATATAGGAAATATCAGGTAGTGAGAAGTCTTAGGGACACAAATGAATTCAAGAGAGAGAATCTAGTATGCAAAGAAGTAACTAGACAGTTGCAGATGTGATGAGTACTATAATGGAAAGAAGTAAGGTGAAAAGCTAAAACAAGGTGTGAGTGGGCATAGCTTGTTTGTTTTGGGCAGTCCCGGTGTGGCCCTCTGAGAGTATCTTTGAGGTGAGACCTGAATGAAGGTAAACAGTGCCAGGCAGTGGTCTGAAGGAAAGGCATTCCGGGTAGAACCCGTAAACAATGCAAAGGCTTAAAGCTGGAATGAGTTCTGTGTGTTTGAGGAGCCAAAAGAAGATTGCAGAGATGTTGGAGAGGTGGGTAGAGACCAGATTAGTTGGAGCTGGGTGGATCATGCTTAAATGTTTGGCTTTTATTCCAACGTAATCATTGGAGAAATTTTAAGGAGATAGGAATCCGACTTCCATTTTTAGACTATGCTGGATGTCTTGGGAAGAGAGGAATGGGGGATGGGGTAGGGTGAAGGGAGGACAAGGAATGAATATACGAGACAAATTGGGAGACTGTTGCTGTAGTCCAGGTGTTCAGACAACTTTTGGAAACCCTGCTCCAGAGAATTCTGACTGTGGCTTCCACCACTATCCACAAAGTAGTTCAAAGTTCCTAAAAAGTGGGGATACAGAGCAATGTGCCAAGAGGGCAAAATAATCCATATTTAAATTACTTTCTGATAGCACTTTAAAAAGGCAAGAAGACAAAATTCAAAAGTGGGACATTCTACAGGACAGGTGACCTGGTTTCATCAACAGGTCGGTGGCATTAATAAAAATAGAGAAAGTGGTGATAATCACTTTAGGTTCAAAGAGACAGAAGAGGCATAACAACCAAATGCAACATACGAAGCTGTTAGAATCCTATTTTGAACATACCAGTAGGAAAGATTAAATCTGAAACAGTTGGGGGAATTTCTAATACGAACTGATTATTGGCTAATACCAGGGAATTATCAATAATTTTCATAGCATGATAATGGCTAATGATTACGATGATGTAAGAAAATGTCTGTACTTTTAAAGATGCATATTTAAGCCTGTAGGGGTGAAACAACTGTACAATTGGCTTGACTTTGAGTTTGAATCACATTTTTTATTCTCTTGCATTAGAAGGGCCATTTTCATTTTCTTGAGGTTGAGTTACCTCTTTGTTTTCTTAACTTGGTGTTGCCTTCTTTTATCTGGCTATGGGAGCTACAGTGCTCATGGAAAGTGCTGTATATGTCAGAACTGCAGTCTTTTATAGAGCTAGTAAGAACTAAGTGGTGAGAAAAAAAGATGAACTGATTTAAAAGTTACTTGTAGATTCTTTCTAAAGGCTTAAAAATGAGGGAGGAACCGCTTACCATCATCTTTAGGGAACTGTAAACATTCACATCCTTCTTACAAAAATCGAGGTGGGTTTTAATTATTCGGCAGCCTTCTGTCCTGGGTATTTGAGCTCTGGGAACCAGAAGGCCTCAAAGCAGTGAAGGTGGCTTCCTCAATGGTTCTTCAGAATTCCTACTAATAAGGGTTTTTGTAGGTGATCTGCATTTGCCTCTTTTCTCTGTATTCCCTTTGGAGAAATAAAGTAAATTTAGACCTTGAATTTTACATATAAGTATCAAGTTGATTAGCCTCTTTTTGTTAACAAATGCTTTCATTGGATTGATTAAATATAACCCTAATGCATACTTAAGAGAAGAGATACAGAGATTCATCTGGAGCTCAGGTCTGTGCAACTGTAATTGTTTCCATTTAGGAAAAATCAAAGTCTATAATTATATATATAGTAGTCTCTGCTTATCATTCAGGCATACGTACCAAATCCCTCAGTGGACGCCTGAACTGCGGATAGCACTGAAGCCTATATATACTATCTTTTTTCCTATACATACACATCCCTGTAATAAAGTGTAATTTATAAATAGAAATGTTAAGAAATTAACAACACTAATAATAAAATAGAATGATTATAACAATATATTAGTACTGCAATTAAAGTTATGTAAATGTGATCTCAAAGTTATGTAAATGTGATCTCTCTCAACAAAGTAGCACAATTTTTTTTCTTTTACTATTTCATGGATTGAAGGTGCATACTTAGCATAGATCTTGGCAATCTCAACATACAACGTTTTTTCCTGCCTTATTAAGTGAAGAACTTTCACCTTTTTACTGAAGGGGAGCACTTTATGGCTTCTCTTTAGCATATCTGAATTGCCAGCATCACTACTCTTGCATTTGGGGCCACTTTTAAGTAAAATGAGGGTTATTTGAACACAAAAAGTGCTGTGAAGCCATCACAGTAGCTCTGACAACTCAGGTGGCTGCTGAGTGACTAATGGGCTGATGGTGTGTATAGCATGGAGACGCTGGACAAAGGGATGACTCATGTCCTGGGCAAGTCTCAACTGGATGGCATGAGATTTCATCATGTTACGCAGTAGAGCTTGCAATTTAAAACTTATTACTGGAATTTTCCATTTAATATTTTCAGATCACAGTTGGCTGCAGGAATCTGAAGCCACTGAAAGTGTATGTATTTTTGCTGTTAGGCGGATAGTGGTAAGAGTGTTTAGAACACTGAAAACAGTAAATGAACAAAACAAAACAGAGTGTCCAATACTTGAATATCTTGTCCTGAAAAGTGCAAAAATAACACATATCTTCTTAAAGATGATTGAAAGTTATCCTTTCAAATGAATTCTGCATTATTCATAGGAATCTAAAAATCATATCTCTATTTTCCTCTGTTCAATCTAAGATCTAATAATAGATGTTTTCCCAGAGGTATATTCATTCTTATTCTCATTCACATATTTTATTTTGATCTCTTGGGAGAGTCCTAATTATTCCATTTTTTCTTTTTGCTTTTCTTTTCCTGAGTTCTGTGTTAGGCAGAGTTACTTGGGTTTCATAGATTTTCTGAGTTACAAAGGCTCTTCAAGGACATTGAGTTAACTTTCTGCTCCATGCAGGGAACCTCTCTTGGTAGTACCTGTAACAGGGGGTCAGTCTTTGCCTGAAGACTTCCTGTGTCAGAGAATTCACAGTTCATTCATCCTTAGGAAGCTTTCTTTATTCGTATTGTAATACTTATTGAATCCTACTACTAATATGTCCCAAACACATTGCAATATATAGTTATCTTTTTATTAGTTTTATTCAATCACAGCAACCTTCTAATTGCTAAATCCAACACATCACCTCTCATCTTTATCTTGTTTGGCTTCTGCAGCATTTTACGCCATTATCCACTCCCTTGCTCTTGAAGTTCTCTCCATCTTGGTGTCTTTGACGTTCTCAGTTTTTCTCCTTTTCACGTGACTTTGTCTCCTCAGTCTTTGTGTGAAGGTCTCTTCTTCATTCCTTTGTCTTTAGCACCTCATTATGTCCACATACTCTCTTTAGAATGTTTCATCCATAGCTAGAGCTTTGTTAAAATAGCCTCAAGATTGTCGTCATTCTTGACCTGTCTCCTAAACTCTGGTCCTTTGTTTATGGATGTGTCCTGGCATATTCAATTAGACTCTCATAAACACCTCCAATTCAGCATTTCCAAGTGTGAGAATGTAGCCATTTTTCTTACCAAAATTCCACATTCTTTATTTGGTCATTAGAAATATAATCCATCAGCCCTGGCCAGTGTGGCTCAATTGCCCTGTACTCAAAAGGTTGTGTGTTCGATTCCCAGTCAGGGCACATACCCAGATTGCAAGTTTGATCCCTGGTCTCGGTATGTATGGGAGGCAAGTAGTCAATGTTTCTCTCTCACATTGATGTTTTTCTCTCTACCTTCCTCTCTCTAAAAGCAATGAGAAAATATCCTTGGGTGAGAATAAAAAAAGAAACAAAGAAGTGTGATCCATCCAAACAAAAATCTTGATATTGTTTTCACTATCTCCCTTCCCCATCACCTAAATGTATCTTGAGTACCTTTTCCACTCCTGAAGCCACGCCTTCCATTACTCCTCAGGTAGGTACTGTCTCCTAACTCATCTTCCACTTACAGACTTAGACCCCTTCAGCCCATCTCCACGCTGCAGCCACACTGTGGCCTTTCTAAAATGATCTCTGATCCCTAGGTTGAAACTCTCCAACGTCTCCACATTGCCTCCAGGATCAAACCCAAACTCCCAAGCTTTGTATAGGAGGAAGCCCTTCATGAAATGACTCCCATTTTTAACTCAAACTTCACATCTCTTCTGTACCCCTATCCTCTCTTCATTCCAAGTATTTGTTATCCTCCTAAATACATTGATTTCTACATGTGCACTATTCCTTTTGCCAGGAATGTTTCTTGGCTTATCGGATATTTCTCTTTGTGTAATACTCATTCCATTGCAAGTTAACTTCCTGTGCCGAGTGCCATCTAGTCTCTGAGTTTCTGGTGATATGCATACAGAAGTGTAAGTCACGTTTCTCATCCCAGTGTCTGTGCCCATATCTAGAACACAGAACATTTTACTTACTAAGTTCAACATTTTGGTTGTCCCTCTTTGAATATGCTCTAATTTTTTAATGTTCTTATTCAAATATGATATGTAAAAATTAACACAGTGATGTGTCTCACAGATTTTAGTGAGGTTATTTACCAATGGAAAAGGATATCTTTTTCTACCAATATAGTCCCAAATAACAGTCACTACACTAATAGAATTCCTACTGTATGGCAGATATTATACTACATATTGGTAATAAATGATCAAAACAACTCTGTGCAGCAAACAATACCATCTCCATTTTTTAGATTGGAAAGCTGAAGCGTAGAGAGTTTGACACTTACCAAGTGAAGACCAGGTGAAGTTGAAATTCAAACCCACGTCCACGTGACTCCAAAACTCAGGCTATCCAAGGCTGCGTTTGACATTTTTTAGTAATCTAATTAGATATTTAAAACTTGTGAACTTGAAGTCAATTGAAATCTACTCTTCCCCCTTTCCCATTCTCCATTTGCATGATTCTTTCATCTATGTGCTAGATACTGCATTTGTATATATAAAAATGCATACCGCTAGTTTTTATTACTATTACTATTATTACTATTATTGTGATCTAATAACATTGTAAACAAAGGATATGAATTTCTTTTAACATAACTCAGTTTTACAGAATGCAGGCTGCTACATGGTAGTGCCCACTGACTTTCCCCTGTGGGCTCGCTCTCATATCATTTGCTCCTAGACCCTTGCTGGAATGGACATCAAAACACTTGCTTCATTTCTTGAAATATATCTACTTTTTCTCTTTGAAAGTCAGAATAAAACTTTTCCATCTTTTCTTTAGTGACACTTCTCTACTTCTCTATGAATTTTTAAAGACTATGACAATGCTTTCACTACTACTGCCTTTTTGTACCCTTCACTATCATCTTTTTGGTCTGGACACTTAGGTTCCTTTTTATACTGCCTCAGTTTTACAGTGTTAGAGAACGTAGACTAACCGTGCTCCTAAGACACCAGGATGTCAGGTGTTCATATATGTAGGGAATTAAGGTGCATGTGAATGGTTCTACTCTGAAAATACTCCTTAGTGCTTTCCATCCTCTTGAAGAAAGTCAGTATGTGTAATACAAACTGTAAGAGGTAATGAGACAGGAAAACTGAAATATGCTCTCCATGAATATTCAAAGGAATGTTTTTTTTTCAACTCAATCATTTTAGAAGTGACCGCAGTAAAGGTGTGTCATCAAATGGAGCATCAGATTCCCTCCAGTGAAATGACGTATTGAAAGGGTTTCACAAGTTTCCAAAAGTCATGGCACTGAAGCCGTGCCATTCTAAAACACTGGGCAAAAGGAATCACAAATAGAGCACATCTAAAGCAGTGTGGGGGAAGCTGTCAGGGGGCAACTTCCTGCTTGTCACCAGTGATGCTGAAAACAATCACAAGTGCTGCAGGAGACCCATGAGGTGAGCACACCAGAACCAGGAAGAGATACCTCTTCCTTCTGAGTGTCCCTCCAGCACCCTCTGCTGATGAAGTCTAAGGCTGGAGCAGATGGCAAGGAGAAATACTTGTAGAGTCCACCTCCATTATTGCAGGACACAAAGAAAGGGTGAATTGGGAGCTAAGAGGTGATAAATTGATAATTCAAATAAATGTTACCTGGGAAAAACTCTTTGTTGATATAAAGACATGAATTCATAGAATTTAGGGACAGACTATATTTTTCTTCTACTTTCTAATGAACCACAGTTAATTTATTTTAAAAGATTTACTCACATTAAATGACTAAAGAATTGTGAAGGCCAGTACATTCTATTCTAGAAAAACCAAGTCAATTATAAGTCATAAATCCGAGTATAAATTGTGTAGATATATAAAGACTATTGATGACAGCTTGAGGGTGGTGCAGTTAGGGGGTAGAGGGACTGAGCAAAAGTGGAAAAAGGACTCATGGACATGGATCACAGTGTGGTGATTGTGGAGGGGGAAAGGGGTAGAAGGGGACTAAATGGTAATGGAAAAAATACAATAAAGATTTTTAAAAAAGAGTATAGTGGTTTCATGATCAATGTTTGTGGAAACTGAGTTGAATTACATAGTATTCTATATTACATGGCACTCCATTTTGAACTTCTCTATGTTTTGAAAATTTGTAGTTTTTTGGTCAAATCCAATAAGCATGTTATAAATTTCAAAGGTGAAAAGATGAACAGGTCAAGAACGTATCTCCTTGAGCTGGAAATGTTTCTGGGCATTCACTTGTGGTTTAAAATGAGAACTCTATATAGTACCAGTCTTGATTGTAATATATGAGATGATAGCTGTTTTCTCCTTCTAAAACACTATGAAACTTTACACTGAAACTGGAGCATAACTCTCCAATGGTTCTTGATAACTATTATAATGTTGATTATTACCTACGCACCGTGTGGTGGAGAAATGAACGTCATTTCAGGTACTATCAGTGCTGAGAATCCAGTGAGGAAGGTGTTGAGTTCGTGGGTATGACTTATAGTCTTTTATTTTTAAGTGTTTAAGTATTGTTTTATTTATAAATGAATAGTCACATTCTGCTTAAAATTCCAAGAGTCATTTTTCCAAGACACAAACAAAAGGCAGCATAGAGAGATGCATAAGACCACCAGGAAGCTCAAAGATAATTTATAATTTCTTCTAAAAACACTATTGGAAATTATGGGCAATATGCATGCTCATATACACAAAAATGCTAGAATAGTGAAAAGAGCAAAATTCAGACAATTTCTTGACCATTTGCTCAAAGTTTCTATTGTAACTTTACCCTCCACATTCTTTATGTTTTCAGTGCTCCAAGGAAAAATCTGATGTGAAATTTCAAGGAATTGTAGACTTCACCTTTAAATTAATTATTCACAGCCAGAGTTTAAAGTTATGTTTGATTGTCTGTTCCAGCACTGAGAGCTAAAATAGAGACTCATGTTTGTGGGCTCAGATGTTCGAGACCGATAGCATCTGCTCCTGTTGCGCACACCTACCTAACCTTGGCTTCCCTCCTGAACTCCAGAACAACCACCAAAGAAATGTGTGCAGGAGTTCTTCTTAAGCTCTTCTCCTTGCCTTGTCTGGCTTATAGTTCTGGGGTTGCTCAGACAACACACTGGATGATAATAGTAATGAAGAAGTCATGTTTGTCATGACAATTCTTTTTGTTCTTGTCATTCTGACTTTGGGGAGAGCAGCTACTATGTCGTACTTATCATGCTTCTAGAGGTCCTATGGGTCTTGGGAACAATCATTGAGGCAATAAAATGCCACACACAGAACAAGGATGAAAAACCCTTTTTGGATTTCCATGTGATGGCTACTTCTTTCTTCTTTGGGCTCGCTCCAACAGCTGATGAGTATTCCAGGATCCTAATCCTTTTCTGTCATTGTGGATCAGCATCCCAAGCAAAATGGCCTGAGATGGGATGAAAAGAAGGATGTCTTTCTCCTCCTAAAGTTCAGGTCCTGACAACTTTGCAGCATGTCCAGGAGAGCCTAAAATTCTTTCTAAGTGTAGGAATGATTCTTGTAGTCTTGAAGGCTCATCTTGCTGAGGTTCCTATTTAGAAATGTTTGAGCCTGGTTCTGTAGAACAGGAATTGAGAGGATTTCTTCTAGGAGCCTTGCAGTTTCTGAAGAATGTCCCAGAGTGAGCGGGCTACAGAATGGTACCTTGCTCTGTCTTCACATTGACAGCTTGTAGTTCTCGTAGCACTACTGTGTGTGGAGTCTTGCAAAGGCAGTGCTGTGTGCAAGTGTGCTAGTTGTGTGATGGCCCCTCCCTCCCTCCCCCCCTTCCTTCCTTCCTTCCATCCTTCCTCTGGGTGCCAAAGGAAATTGAGTAGGTTAGAAGTTTCCTCCTACAGTCAATCCCACTGATGAAAAATTAAGAAGTTTCCCAAAATTTTAAGATTTATCTTCTCACTGCACAGCCTGTTTGTCCTGGACACAGTGATTGGCCCAGTCAGTCCCTAAGGAAAAACCAAGCAAGGGATGTGGAGGAGGGAGGAGGAGCTCTTGCTGCTACAAATGATTGTATGCTACGGAGAAAATAAGAGTAGTGAGGGTGATGAGTGCTGCTGAAAACAGTCAACAGGTTGTTTTGGTCGAACCGAGGCAAGAGGTGAGGCTTTGTTAGGATCAGGGCCTTCTGGCCAGGCATGCAGGTGTCCACTTCTGTTCTGCAGACCTCTTCACTACGAAATCAGTTCTGTTTTTTTCCCAGCTGGTAGCATCTTAAGGCAAGTGTAAACACTTAGTTTGAAGTGGATTCAACATTGATCCATTAAAATGACAGCCAGAACATGTTCCCCATTACCTCTCTTGCCCAGTTTTTTCCTCCTAATTGATGTGTTTTAAAAAATTTATTTTAAATGACATCTTTTAAAATTTTTTGACTTTAAATAATTTTTTTATTTTTCAATCACAGTTGACATATGATATTATATTAATGTCAGGTGTATGACCCCATGATTAGATGTGTAACTTACAAAGTGATCACGCTGATATATCTAGTACCCATCTGGCATCATACATAGTTATTATGATATTATTGATTATATCCCCTATATTGTAGTTTACATCCCTGTGACTATTCTGTAACTGCCAATTTGTATTTATTAATCCCTTCACCTTTTTCACTCATTTTCTCAATTCCCTTCCCATGTTAAAGAAGACCCTTTAACATTTCTTATAATACTGGTTTGATGGTAATGAACTCCTTTGGCTTTTGCTTGTCTGGGAAGGTCTTTATCTGACTTTTCATTCTAAATGATAGCTTTGCTGGGTAGAGTGATTTTGATTGTAGGTCCCTACTTTTCATTACTTTGAATATTTCTTCCAAATTACTTCTGGCCTGTAAATTTTCTGTTAAGAAACAGCTAACAATTTTATGAGATCTTCCTTGTAAATAACTGACTGTTTTTCTCTCGATGCTTTTAAAATTCTTTCTTTGTCTTTAATGTTTTGCATTTTAATTATTATGTGTCTTGTGGGCCTTTTTGCATTCATATTGCGTGGGACTCTCTGCACTTCCTGAATTTGGATGTCTATTTCCTAAACCAGGTTAGGGATGGTTTCTGTCATTATTTTTTCACATAGATTTTCAATGCCTTGCTCTCTCTCTTCTTTTCTGGCACCCCCATGATGTGAATGTGGTATGCTTGAAGTTGTCCCAGAAACACCTTATACTCTCCTTATCTTTATATTATTTTTCTTATTACTTTTCCGATGGGGTGGTTCCTTGTCTTCCAAATCCCTGGTCTGACCGTCTGTTTCATCTACTCTGCTGTTGCTTCCCTGGAATGTAGTCTTCCCTTCAGTTATGTAATCTTCACTTCTGATTGGTTCTTTTTTAAATGTTTTTTAGTTTCATTTTTATGCTTCTTATCTCTTTGTTGATGTTCTTACTAAGTTCACCTATTCTTCACTGAGCACCCCTAAGTTCACTGAGCACCCTTATAACCAGTGTTTTAAACTCTGCATCTTATAGATTGTTTGTCTGCATTTCGTTTAGATCTTTTTCTGGAGATTTATTCTGTTCTTTTACTTGGGACACATTTCTGTGTCTCCTCATTTTTGCAGCCTTCCTGGTTTCTATATATTAAGTAGAGTTGCTATGTCTCCAGGCCTTGGTAAAGTGGCCTTATATAGAAGGTATCCTATAGGGTCCAGTGGCACAGCCTCCTCATTCACCTAAGCTGGGCACTCTGGGTGTATCTCCCATGTGGTCTGTGTACACCATCCTGTTGTAGTAGAGTCTTGATGGCTGCTGGCATTTAAGGATTTATCCCCAAGACAATTGGCTATAAGGACTGGCTGCAACCACCATGGAGGATCAGCTGTCCATCTCATGGAGCATGACTTACTTTAAATGGGGCTCTGGTGCACACTGAGTCCATCCCTTGAGCGCGTTGCTTATGGAGGTATCTCTGGGGTCTCTTGGGAGGTACAAGCCAAGGTCAGCTGTGACCTGCATCCTGCCTAGGGTCACCCAGCATGAGCTACAAAGCTAGCTGCAGATGGCTGGCATCTGTGCTGGGCTTGGAGGTGCTCAGGAAAGGCCCAGCTGTAAACCAAGGCCAGTTGCCACTAGTGCTAGGGCTGAGGTCACTTTGCGAGAGGTACAGGGCACACTGAGGCCAGATGCTGCTTGTTTGAAAGGTTTTAGGAAAGTCTGAAACATGAGCCAAGACAGGCCTACATATGGAAAAGCCACTGAAAACAGCTTGGGTGGGGCTACAAGTTGGGTGGGGTGGGATCTCAGGGAATCACCAGGATGGGGCCAATAGTATTAGCCAGGTTGATGAAGACTCAGATGTGGCACCTGCCTACTGGGTATGTGAGGTGGAGACTCAGAAAAGGAACAATGGCCTCTGAAAGCACTCTGTCTGTGGGCAACCTGCTCCTCAGCTCTCACTCTGATGCCAAATGATTCAGTACCTCCTCCTATGTTCCTGGTGCCTTTCTAGCTATTGCCCCAGCACTAAGCTCAGAGCATGTAAATCCAAGTAAGCCTATGCATGGGCCCTTTAAGAGGAATGCTTGGGACTCCAGAAGCCCTCAGTCTCACTTAGCCACATTCCTTACTGGTTTTTACAGCCAGAAGTTACAGACCTGAAACCATGGGCTGAGGCATCTGGTGTGAAAGTCAGATCCCTTGGTCCTCACAGGGGACCTCCACAGCCAAGATATCCCTCTCAACTTGTATTTGCAACACATGGGTTTGGGACAAGCCAGTTTCACCTCTGCACCCCTCCTACCCATCTCAATGTATCTTCTTCTTTATATCCTTACTTGTAGGACTTCTGTTCAGCTGGATTTTAGGTGGTTCTCAATAATGGTTGTTCTGTAGTTTAGTGGTCATTTTAATGTGGTTTTGGGAGGATTCGAGTGTTGCATGTGTATATACTGCCATCTTGACTGGAATCTTACAGTCTTTACTGAATTCAGTTCTGTATTTATAATTTATAACCCCCAAAAGAATGTTCCAAATCACGTGATCATTGAGCACAAGTCTTGTGAGTACATTTGGCATGCTTGAGGTTTTTGTCCAGTGAGGGTGAAGCGTATGATAGGAAAGGTCTCCTTGTCTACACACGAATGGCTGGACTGAAGCCTGTTCTGGAATGTTATCCCATGTTTAACCAAATTGTGTCTGTCTGAAAGGAAAACGGATTACTGGAGAAGAGGACTAGGCTGTGACCACTTTACATCAAAGTTTCTCAAACATAGACCATGCGCTACCCACTTAAGACTCAGCTGAGATGCTTCAGTCTTTTCTTTGATGGATTTAATCAGACTCTGAGCCTCCAAGCCCCTAGCTGATATATGTCCTTACTGAAGTTGAGACTGATTGTGATATGTGAGAGCTGGAAGTTGAGGTGATGCCTTTTTCCCTTCAAAGCAGTGTTGGCTAGGGTCGTAGCAGAGCTAGTTAAGTGAAACTCAAGTATGTCACTTACAGATAATCAGAGATTTTTCATTTGTCAGGTATAGCAGGTAATAGAAGACAATTTTGGCTACCTTAAGTAGAGAGGGAATTATTGGAAGGGTAAGGTAGTGTTAGAAGTAACCTAAGGATTAGGGTTAAGGGGAGGAGCCAGGGCATCTCTGGGCACATGTAACAACTGGACTGAGTCTGCTTCAAACTTTATGTTTATTCTTGATCTAGGTGCACCCAGATGAGAAGAAAATTTCCCAATAGGCCATTATCAGAAGTAAGGCAGAATAGATGTCTATTCTATTAAATTTTTACTTGTTATCAACATAGTACACACATGATAGCTCTTAAAGAAACTAGTTAAGACTTTAATTACATTTTAAGATTAATCTTAGGTTAACAAAACAATTTTTTAATGTTCTTAATCCTCAGCCTGAATATGCCAATATTTGCTTTTGGTACATTCCACCGAGCCTCAGAGAAATGGAAGAAGGGCCTGAGTTCTGGGCAAAACTTCATCTGGTAAGTAATAAGTAAATTGTATTTTTCCTTTTGATCCTATAAATGATTCTGTATTTGCAAAAACATCTTGAAGAACTACAGAGCTGGCTCCTGCTGTATTAAAAACTAATGACATTCCAAACAGTTGTAAACATCGTTTACACTTAACAAATTAACGTACTTGACACACAAATCCAAAACAGTTATGCTGTGTGCAAGATAGTTATAGAATTTATTTGAAGTTCTCATTTATAGTGTATTTCAGAAAGTGCAATCTGGTAATAGGATTAAGGTTATATGATGAGCTGTTTCTTTCATTTTTGCTACTATGTGACTGTTTGCATCTTCTCATTTGGAGATAATGTTAAAGGCTTAAATCTGGTATCCTTTGTGAGTTTAACACTCTATGCTTTCCAACAAAGGTCCTGCATCTTATGCCTGTTGGGCTTATGGGATAAAAAAGAAAAGAGATGCCAGCAGTCTGTTTTAACTGATTATTGAACAAAATGTGCTTGAAAGTGTCTACACACAGCTGGTGAGGGCTGACAATCCAGAATGGCAAGAAGCCCCCGGCTTGAGAGACTTCTTGTGTCTCATCTGCACCTCCCCTCATACGGCCCTGCCAATTAAATCCTGTCTCTAACCCAAATTTCTGCGGCTCTGAAGATGTTTGAGTCAACACTACTCGCTCTTCCTCCCCTGCTGTATGGACATAGAGCATATTGAAGTGAGACCCACTAGGAGTTCCCCTGAGGATTCTGTGGCCATGACATGTAGAGTGAGAGTTCACGACAGTTGGTACCAGGGAGTTAGGCAAGGCTTGTGTCTTCCCTCTCAAGCACAGCTAGCTCTCTGACCCTGGTTAGTACACACTCTCACTTGTAAACCCTTCCCTACCTCCAATGGTTTATAGTCAATGGTTCTCTATTGCCCTTGAGAAGAAAAGGAAGAACTTCCCAGTCAGGCAAGGATCAAACATTTACTGAGTGCTCACTCTGCTGCGTACTGGAGGTACAAACATCAAAAAGACTCCGTCCCAGCCCATACGAAGCTCATATTCAGAAAGAAAAATGAGTACAGAGATAATCACAAGGTAACTAGTAGGTGCCTTCATGGAGATAAACCCTGTTTGCTGTGAAAGCAGAGAGAAAGCGTATCTCTCCTAGTGTGAGACACTAGAGCTGAGTCTTGAACAATAAGTAGATGCCAGTCAGGGGACCACGGTAAAGAAGTGGATTCCAGGAAGACTGACAGCATGATGACCTAGAGTCTTAAGAGAGGGCAGTCTGATTCAAAGACCACAGAGGTGCAGAGGGGTCAGTGGTGGGAGGTGAGAGGAGAGCACAGGCAGAGGGTAGGTCATGAGGTCCTCATCCTCCGCCACAAGGAGCTTGGAATTTGTGCCTCATTAAAAGGAAGAGG
This sequence comes from Tonatia bakeri, assembly GCA_004024845.1. Classification (NCBI taxonomy): domain Eukaryota; kingdom Metazoa; phylum Chordata; class Mammalia; order Chiroptera; family Phyllostomidae; genus Tonatia; species Tonatia bakeri. The sequence goes on along the minus strand of PVIA01006012.1, from coordinate 7,997 downwards.
GAAGACCATGGCCATTAAGCTGCAGACACTGATAACCTCACCTACAGCCTCTCCTTTTAGCCTCAGGCCATCTTTTATTTATGTCTCATTAAACCTCCTGCACTGTAGTGTAATATACCCCAATATGTTAATATTCATCTCTTGCCAAACCCGAGCCAGGCAGCAGAGATGGGGAGAGACGGCTGTGGTGTCTTCTGTGTCTCATTGTGGACAAGCCCTTCCTTACCCATTTTAGGCAGTTAACACAGTCCTTGGGATTTGTCTTGCGTTGTTGTCAAACATTGCAAATAGGGAAGTGCTCAAGAATACATTTCAGATGGTAAGTAACCCAGTGAAAGAAACAAGAACTGAACAATGTGAGACTTGAATGGTGAGGTTTCTAGGGACATTATCCATTTTGATGGAATGCAACTGACATTTTTTGGTGGAGTAGGGGAATGGTTGCTTAGAGTTGAGAAGGAAATGGTGGCCATTTTTCTCACATTTCGATAGTTAAGAAAAGTAACCAAGAATGTGATACTTGTATTTTACTGACAGTTCTGTTGTATAAATATGGGTCGTGATAACTAAGGAGTGTCATCGTATGTGGAAATAGTTTTGACTCACTCATTATTTAAAGAAATATTTACATTATCTGTTATCAGAAAATTTGAAATTGAGGATGGATAAAGAAACTAAAATCAGGTAATTCAGCCTGTGGTACACTGTTCTTTTTCACTGAAAATTGACTATAAATCAGGACATTCTCTTTTATTTCCCAGTATTTTCCGGTATTGATTCTTTTATGGTTAATACCTATGATTTTCTATTTCTTCGTTTCCAAATGCTTTCCTGCCATTTAGAACCATGGTTTTCTCATCCACAGTAATATCATACTATTTAAATTCTTATGGTCGCTTCTGGTTAGTAAACGTTCACTACAGACAAATTATCATTGTTTTTCTGATTCTCCGTTTCCTTTTCTTCTTTCTCTTTGTGTCAGCGTGTGTGAATGAAGTTGGCAAGGAAGGGAGGCATGCATTTCTGTTGTTGATCCGTGTGGTTTTATGCTTACTGTAGTGTGAGAATGCAGTATATGATTTATAACCTGGAGTGCACTTAACGCACACTTGAAATTTATTTCTGGGTTTATCTTGGATGGAGAATCACAAACAAATAAATAAACCGAATAAGGCGTCCCCCTTCGATTCAGCCTAGTGTCAGGTTGAGCTGTCAGGTTTCACAATCAATAGTGTGATAAGTCCTCCCTTTGACAGCAGGCAGGGAGAGAGACTATCTGGTAATGAATGTGGCGTTTCAGAATGTGTAACCTCGAATATGTGTATTGTGTGTGCTTGTGTGTGTGTGCGTGCACACATGTGAGGCTATTTTTGAGAACTCCATCATTCTGCAATCTAATATCACTATGACAGTCATTCTGTGACACTACGTTCAATCACTGGGTCCCAGTGACTTCTCTTTTTAAGATGATTTCCATCAGATGCTCTTCTTTCTGATTCATTCAGGCATTGCAGTATTCTAGGCCTTCATTAGCTCCCTGCCCAGGTTGTATTGGCCTCTTTTCTGGTCTCTGCCTCCTGCCACGTCCCTTTCCCATTTATTTGCCCACTCTCTGCACATTCACACCTCCAGCTCTGCTCCGCCATGTTGCTCTCCTGCTGGAGGCCTCTGAATGGCTTCCTGATCTCTGCAGCAGCTGTTTTCTACCCTGGGTACCCAAGGACCACTGTTTAGAACAGATATTGTTAATGTTTCCTTTACTCTCCTAATATGAAACCAGTAGAAACGATGACCTCCCTACCTGTAATATTGTGAAAGGCAATAGAAGGCCTTGCATGTAATAAGAAGGAGAAATAAATTAGTTTATAATAAAGATATGTATGTCATTACATAAATGACATGAGGAAGGGATACAACTCTCACACGTACTCTTAGGATCACAGTATATCTAAATAACAGAAATGATAATAATGATATAATTTTTAAAAAATGGTGTACAACCCTTGGTAGAGCTCTGTAGAAAACATTTTCCCCTTGGTTTACATGGTAGCAGAAAATTTAGTATTTATTAAAAGTGGGCACGGAATGTTTTACATTAGAATGTAAAATAGAGTTAGGTTCCAGGCTTGGGTAATGTAATCGGACTTCTCTCCTCATGCATTTCCCATGGGGCGTTTGGAAGTTGTGCAAGGCATGGGGCAGTCCTTCATCACTCAGGACTCCCCTGCACAGTGCAGGGCAGCTAGCATCTCTGGTCCCCACCCACGAAACACCAGTGGCCATCCCCACACACTGTGAAACAGACGTCTGCCCACATTTCCAAAGTACTCTCTAGGGTTATGGTACCATTCCCATGAGAATGACTGGTCCAGAGGATAAACCCTAGTTCCATTTGGAGGCCTGGCATCCAAAGGCCTCAACTCAGGTGTCTTCCACTCAATCTGTTGTGGCTTCCATGACTGAAACCCCTGAACCAATCAAACAGGCCAGAGGAGTTTCACCAGATTTCCTGCTAGTTAGGAAACTGGTTAGGAACTAGATGATGAATAGCTTCTGCTCTTCAAATTGGCAAATTACTGTGGTTTTAATGTTAATGCCTACTGTTGGCAAGAATGTTATGGGACTCATTATAACTGTTAATGGGCACATAAATCTGTACAAATTTTCTGAAGACCAACTTTATAAAACATATCAAATATCTTAATTTGGCATATATTTTCTTTCAGCGCTTCCACTTACAGAAATGTATACTTTTGAAATCATTACAGAATTGTGGGGGCTACTCAGAAGTTCCAAGACATTATTTAAAATAGCAGAACATTTAAGAGTCTAAATATTCAACCATGGGAAAAGGTTAAATTTTAGTACATAACTTTGTTCAAATTTCAAGTATATATACAATTAAAATTCTGTTCCAAAATAACATATTCATAATTTACTATTAATTTAAAAATAAGTTATGAAACAGCCACTATAGTTTGATAATAATTTTGAAAAATTATGTTTATGTATAGATACTTATATATGAGGGGGACCCTTAGAAAATAGAATTTATTTCTAAAAATTGTGTATTTATTTTTACATGTTTAAACTTCAGTCACCTTCAAAGACTTACGCTCCATTTGATGCAATACACCTATCAAGACATTTTTTTCCACTGCTCAGAACAGTTTTTGAACTCATTGATTTTGTTGCCTTTTAGTGCTTCTGCTTTTTGTTTGTTCATCTGTTTCACCTCTTGCACATTGGCAAGCTATTTCCCTCTGAGGACTTTTTTCATCCGGGGAAACAAAAAAGTCAGTCAGGGTGAGGTTGGGTGAATAGGGAGTAGGGGCCGTGGGGATCCTGTGTTTTTTGGTCAAAAACTGCAGAACACTCAGCATGGCGTGGGCAGGTGGACTCGTAAATCACCCATCTTGAAATGGGCAAATGTGTTGAAAGTGTCTTAAAAAAAATCCACCGAAGCTGAACGCAACAACGCCAACTGGTGCACCGATACAGATGGGCTCCCAGAACACTGACCTCGTGGAGGAAGCCTGTACTAGAAGGGGCTCTCCCTCCAGCAGTTAATTCCGGTTTATTGGGGTCCCCCTTCATACATATAAAATATTGTATATATGTTTAGATAAGAGACAGTCAATAGGCACCAAAATCTATTAGAGATAGAATTATTTTTCCTTTCTTTTGTAGTTCTAATTTCTTCACTTTCCACAATCAGTGTATATTGCTTTTGTGAAAAGAACAATAATAATAAACTAAAGTACAGAGTAACAGACCTATAGAAGCCATAGGTTTCTTTTTTCTTACAAATTATTCTTGTTTATTCTATTATAGTTGTCCCAGTTTTCCCCGCTATGCCCTCCTCCTCCACCCAGCCCACCCCCCGTTCCCACAGCCCATCCCCACCCCGTTGGCCATGTCTGTGGGTAATTCATACGTGTCTTTTACTGGTCCCTCCCCCTTCTTTCCAGTGCTTATCTAGACAAAGGCTTTCAACCGCATTTTCCTGAGAGCTAATTCGCCCCACTACGTGTTTATTGTTTTCAAATTATCTTCATGCGTTACTTATTCATACAGAGTGTGTATATTTTAAAAATACACAAAGCAATTTTTTATAAGGGCGAATTTTAAAATGTTAAACAACTCTTAAGAGATCTTTTAACCGTTTCTTCTTATATCACAGGGGGTAATTTTCTTTGGGGATCATGACTGTACCATGTTCAATCAATGAGTTTGCAAACTGTTTTCTCTTGTGACTTTTTCCCAGGCATGGAGTATAATTTGTCTTTTCTTCGCATCTCTCTTTCTCTCTCCTTACTAAAATTCCCACGCTGTCTGTGCTGATCTTAAATTCAGAAGCATTCCCCCTGTCAGTCTATGGTGAGACCTTTAACAGGCCCCGCAGGGCTCCCGAAAGCTTCCAGCGCTGTGGCCGAGTCGTGTTTTGCTCTCTAAAGTGACTTCCTAAAATAAGTTCACGTGTTTGTTTCTTCTGAAGCCTCATCCCCCTCGCCCCAGTAATCAGACAGACACAGAGGACAAGGAAGCTGGGGGCAGATTGCAAAAATAAACTGGAATGCATGAAGACCCAGGAATATAATTGAAATTCCATCGGTTTGTTTCATCTCAGCGTTACTCAATGGTTTGAAGCAGAAGATTTCCTCTTTTGTTGACATTTCATAAATAATTCCACATTATGCCAACAAAATTCACATTCTTAAAAGTAATTAATGAGTCTTCTTTCTGTACACATGGTCATTTCAACTTCATGTTTCATTGGCTGACCTGCAGATTTGTGGCAGATGGTCGTCATTTATAACAGGCTCCTCTCTCCTCAACAGTAGAAGATGAATAAATCTTTTAGAACCTACTCGATAGGCTTGCTGTTTTATTGCTTACTTGGCATATACTTGATGTGGCATCCCAGATATCTTTGGAGAGAATGTGGTATTCTGCTTGGCAGGCTCCTGATTAACAGCAGTGGAAGATGAGACTGCACAAACTGAGGAGGGTGCCCCGGAGGAGCCCCTCAGGGAAGCCGTCCAAACAGGCCACTTCCTGGGGTTGTAGGTGGGGCTCCAGCGCCCCTTGCTATGCTCCATTTATTTTTGTTGCACGTGTGCATGTGTGTGTTTGTGTGTGCACTCGCACATGTGCATAGGGACTCGCACACATTTGGAGAGCCTCCGTATCTTTCTGAGGATTCTGATTCTGATTTCCTTTTCTCGCCATCTGTGCCATGGGCATATCCAGACCCTCATTTTTGGATTACAAACGGAAAACACCCATTTCTTTCAAAGCGCAACAGTGTTTTTTTTCTAATTTTTAAAGATGAGTTTCTTTTTAACTCTGTGATATAGATTTTATAATATATTCTTCAAAACTCCTGTTTCCTAGGGGATATCCCTCATTTTTTAAAGTGGCACTTTCTTTAAAATTTATATTTAAGGAAAATCTAATATAGAAGTGCCTTTCAAGTAAAATATTTCTAAATGTGACTTGAGAGGCTCTCCGTCTGATAGTGGCTGGGATGTAGATTTTGAAAATGCTTAACCAGGGCATTTCCTGTCTTGTAGATACTGTATCACTCTCTTTCCTTAAACTATTAAGACCTGAGAGAAAATGGTATTGAGTATTGTCTCAGGTAGAGGTGTTATTACCTACAATTTGTCAGCTATTCTAATAGCTGTAATCAGTTTCTTCTTGTTCATCCTGCATTTAAGGGTCCAGGAGCCACTTAGGCACGCCCACGGCCTTCTTCAGAAATCAGCAGGGGAAACTGGGGCATCCCTTCCGCTCAAGGGCATGGGGTACTCTGAGTGCTTTACGGTTTTCACGCTCATTGCTCTTCCCCAGTCGTGCAGTCATTGTCTTTGTGGAGAGCTTTGCTCTGCCGGATTTATAAAACTTCAACCAGTGAAGGTTTCCAACAGCATTCTTGCTGGATATGCATGCACAGCGGCAAAGTCCATGAGTTCTTTTTATGGAACAATGCATTTCAACACATATCATAGAAATTCTGAATTGTCGTTGTTATTAATTAGTTTATTTACATTGCTTTTTGTTTTTTAAACATTTTAGGAACTCAGATAGGAATTTTCATGGGTAGTAACTTCAAAGCCCCAGGGAAGGCATACAAGTACAGATGTCCTTATTACAAAATCATTTTATTCTTTCCTTCAATGTCCTCTCCCAACTTTAACAGACTCCCTTCTCTTTTTTTCTGTTGGGCTTTTTTTTTTTTTTTTTAAACTGTGGAAGAAGTTCTGAGCCTGGCCTATCTGCCTATCTATTGAAAATTAAAATTGGGTAAAATGAAACTTGGTGTTTCTGTAGGGTGAAGCTGGACTCCTGGATCTGAGGTCAGGACGGTACTGGTTCTAAAAGGGGAATGTCCTGCATGTGGCTTCCTGCAGCTGACACAGCTGTAATTCTTGTTCACTGGTGACTGGGTGATCCACTGGGGACTCTAGATAGCACTGGAGGGAACTGAGGCCAAGGAACACAACTGCATCCCACAGTATCGGTGTTTCACAAATCCCATTTTGCTCCTTGGGTTTGCAGTTCAGCACACAAGCACTGGTGCACTTTGCTCCACACCAGGAGTGCAGCCAGCCTTGTCCCTGACATCTGCATATGTAACCTAAATTCACCAGTCCTGGGTTACTTGTTTCTGTTCAGGTGTCACAGGAAATTCCTTGAAATGGGAGTGTGTCCCTTTTGTTTTTATTCCTCCATGACAGTCATTCCCCGGCCATCAGCTGCAAGGGACACCCGTGTTCTTTGTTATCTAGGCGCCCCCCGCCCCCATAAAAATCTCACTGTCACGTGCTGCCAGGCTTATAAAAGGGGGGTTTTAAGAACTCTAATATTGTGGCAAATGCAGCCACACGATCAGGACGTATGGGAGTATTCTGTTCTCGTGTTCTCTTTTTCTCATCCCTAGAATTAGACAGGGCCTCTGGGCTCCGTGCCTCTCTTGAGCACGTCTCTTGAAGACATCTGTCTCCCCAGTTTTTCTGACAGCCTCAGCTGGCCAAAGATGAGAGGAAGGCAAGGGGTTTGGGGGCAGTGGGGAGACGAGCTGAGAGAGGGGTGCAGGAGGCAAGAGTTCCACAGCTGGGACTGACTCGTTTCCCTTCTTTGAGTGCCCAAAACAGGTGCGTGTGTATACACATGTGCATGTGTGTGTGTGGGTGTGTGCATGAGTGCATATTCCAGATATGGGGCCCTGCCCATTCTTAACAGGCAAGGACACGGCACAGTCACAGCATATCAAGGGATTGCGTTGGTTCAGATCATAAGCATTTCATATATTGGGCCTGAGTGTTAGTGCTGACTAAGACCCCCAGAACCTCTGCTGGATGCTCTGGGGCTGGGGGAGTGGTAACAATGACTCAGATGGACTTTTAACCTGGCCTAGGAGGAACAGTGGCTTGAGGTTGGATTTAATGTTATTTAAAGGATATAAGGTACTTTTATCTTCTTGCACACCTTAGTTTATGGAACAAAATTTATACCCGTAATGCAGCTATTAAGGAAATTACTCTGGACTAGATGCAGCATTTATTGTTGCAAAACAAAGACTGAACCCGGTGCTGAAGAAAAAAGATGTGGTTTTTGTAGAACTGAGTCCATTTACCAGTACCAAACCTGCCCCCTGGTGGCACTTTTGCTCAGTTTTCCTGTCCTAGCTGGGAATTGACACACTAAATGCTGAGGGAATAAATGCTGTTATAAAATGTTACAGAATTACAACGTCGTGGGTGTCAGGGCTGCCAGATTCCGTGTCAAACCAAGAAACACTCGCCTGAGTAAGAAGTTCTCGAGGATCAAATAGATCTTTGTCTTCACTCCAGACCTGTTTCTGTCTCTTTCTTCATCTTTACTCCAGAGAATGTTCCTCATCTTCACGGCAGCATCTTCTGTGTTTACCTCCGAGTGTCCTGCCCGGGCCTGCACACACCCCACCTCTGATCTCACCGCTCTCTTCTCTC